>JAVCKV010520923.1:1205-11393 GCA_032274145.1 Herpochondria borealis | reverse complement strand
CTAGCAGATTATCTGCTATCTCACTTTCAAATAAACACAGCAACAGAAGATTGGGCCCATGTAGTCAGCACCAGCCAGGCCTCAGTACGGTAGTAATGCTGCTAGTACTAAAACTCTGCCCTGCCCGACACACACCTTACCATTCTCTCACTTGCTCACTCGCAAACACTGTGGTATATATCAGTCCTGTCAAGCAGAGATGGGCATTGCCTTCAGGTCTGCGATAACTACCGGTATAGCTATCGCTCTGTACAACAACAACAACAACAGCTAACATTATTGCTGGACCCTCCAGCAGTTGTGTTCTGGATTTAGCCGAGGACTCCTAGCACAGGTAGCACAGCACGCCATTGTTGAGTTCCGTATGTTGACGTGTGAGTACCGGATAGGAGATGACTGTTCTTTTTGGAATGACGTAAGGCAAAGCGGTCATCTACGCTGCACTTTGTTCTTTTCGATGCACCAACAACAATGATAGAAGCACCTGCTGCAAAGACGCAGACTTACGCACATTGCATCATCGCCCATCAACGCCCATCACCGCGGATGATGTGTGTGGGCGAAGCAGCTCAACTCTTTACTTCCAACGCATTTTCCTCCCCATTAAATTTTGCTTTACATTACTAGTATTGGATCTCTTATCATACTTTCCTGCTTCAGTATCCGTTAACCCTCCTTCGGCAATCATCCTTTTCCTCCCGTCCAACCAGCTGTGAATGTTGAAGCTCCTTCTCTTAGCGGGATGGCTGACTCTAGCTCAAGCACTGCGCGGGTGTCCACGGCTCGCAAGCCTGCCAATGCAAACCACACGGTGTCTCCCCGAGTGCGCAGTGAAAACAAGGCCCAGGAGGTCCAGGACATTTATTATGGTGGGCCTGCTATTTGCAGTCTGCAGGAGGCATTCTTCTTTTAGAGAAATTGGGTCTTAAGCTGCTAGCATGTCTATTCTCCACCACAGAGCCTGCTTTCAATTGTTGTCTATGCTAAGGATGTGCTGTGTCTTCACTGGCAGCTGGGCTGTGCAGCCCACAACTGTTTCTAAAACTTTGTCTCTTGCATTGTAGTCCATTCTTCCGTGCCAAGATGAGCGATCGATATTTGCTGTTTAGTTCTGCCACTCCCCCAGTGCCAAGTGCCACCGATAGTCCAAGCAAGGCCAAACTCATGGGACTTTTGCCCCAGCAACCAAGACTAGTTTTTGAGCAGGCAAAAGCCACAGTCACAACAATTTGGGAGGGCGTTGACATGGCCACCAACACTGGGAACGAGGAAGCTCTGATATGTCGTAGCTTTTCCCCGTT
The DNA here is from genome assembly GCA_032274145.1 of Herpochondria borealis. Taxonomy (NCBI): domain Eukaryota; phylum Rhodophyta; class Florideophyceae; order Ceramiales; family Ceramiaceae; genus Herpochondria; species Herpochondria borealis. Next base: position 10,092 of record JAVCKV010520923.1, on the reverse strand, counting down.
ATGTGGGGTCCAATCGGGGGCATGGATTTCCCCGTTAGGTGCCCCGATAAGTCGAAGCAATGCTCTCACTTCGCCCCGATATGCCAATATTTCCTCGTTAAGTCATCCCAAAGCCAACCAATCGCGATTTGTCTCGATAGGGAACCTTATCGGGACAATAGTAGGACTTATCGAGGGTAGCCTGAACCTAATTTGAGGGGCATATCGAGGCCAAAAGCCTTATCGGGGTCTACTGTCATATCAAGGTAACTGTCATTGTGATGACGACATATTGTCTTGTCTCATGTCTCATGTCTCCATTATGTCGTATCTTACACGTCATCATGACATCTCAAGAGATACGTCACAAAGCGGGCCGGAGTCAAACGCATGTCGGCATGCGACGTCATATCATGTGCCACAAAGCGGGCCGAAGACAAAGCGGGCCGAAGTCAAACGCATGTCTGGCATGCCACGTCGTATTTTGCGCCACAGAGCGGGCCGAAGCCAAGTGCACACCAATGCTCACAAAACTAAAAATAATAACAACGGCTGGGCATATCAGGGCCTGGGACAGTACGTCGTAGGAGAGGACAAATGAAGCAACAACAAACGGCTGGGCATATCAGGGCTTTGTCGAAGCTGGTATTTAAGGGTTATTGTTTCCGCTAATGTTGCGGGACCTATATAGCTACGAGGTGTGAGGTTTATTACTGGTCACTTCTTGGCGCCAGTTTTGGTGACAGCATTAATTGCCACCGCGGCGACGGCCGCCACGCACAATCGCATTTTGCAAGTCAACGGCACAGAGGGTGCAAACCATATTGCCACAGGGGACCTTATCAACGTTCCAGCATTTGCAAACAAACACCGTAGTATCGTTTGAAGGGAGGCGGAGTTCCCGTTCAAGAGTTTTAACAGAGCCAGTCTTCTGGTCAGTAATCGTAAATTTGCCTTTACACTTGCGGCCCTTCTTGAGGTTCGCGTCGGTTGGAAAGTAAAACTTGCAAACGACACAGCTTGCCTCAGAGTACTTGCGATCTTGTTCAAAATAGTAGGTGTCCCGAGCACCATTAAGGCCTTCGTAGGTCGGGAAGACTTTATGATCGCCCTCGCATTGTTTTTTTTTCTTCGTCGAGTCCTCGTCAACACTTTTTGGAGCTTCGGGAGCTTTGGGAGCCTTGGTGTATTGGGGGAAAGCACTTTCAAACACCAGGTCATGCAGCAAAGCCACTTGCTTTGCTATGACCTTGGTGACCTGGTGATGGTTATTTTGCACAAACTCAACCATCAAGTTAAGGTTTACCTCATCCACTTCCTCATCGTCTGCAAGATACTGGAGATCCCTCAATAACGTGACTGCCTCCGTTTCGAATTCTCGCGCCGTGAATTTGCCAGATGCAGATGCCCACTTGGTCACCACCATAATTTTAGCCTTTCGCTTCCGCATCCTAATGATCTCTGTGGGCTTGGGGTGCTCGCTGTCTTCGGCCTCCTCTCCAGGCTTCCAGTGGGGTGTAAGAAGAAGAACAAGAAGGTTAGCTGGGCGTGCACATGCAAACCCCGACGAGCGCAGAGCCAAAACACTATGGTACCTGTAACTGTTCGGTGCAATCTTCATTTCCCTTCGACATGTGTGAACAAATATATGGTCAGCACAATATGGCCAAGCAGGCTCCCGCCAAAAACCGTTGATGGTGCTTACCGTTGTGATCACAGACTCTTGCTGCTTCGTTCCGCCGCTGGTGCGGGCTGTTTTCATTGCCGCCTTTTTTGGATCCTTGACAAGCAAAACAGAACGGATTCAGGGGAGGGCAGTCATCTGGTGTCGTGCGACCTCTTCATAACTTCAACGCACCTTCTTGGTTTTATTCTTTGAACCCTTCGATTGTTTTCCTTCTGCAGCAGCCTTTTTAACAGCGGCCTTCTTCGCCTTGGACTAACACAAAAGAGACAGAAGCAACATTGAATCAGCAATGCCAATGGACAGAACCCTCGTCTGCAATGGCATAGTAAACTCACTTGTTTTCTCTTGTTTGTTGTGGAAGCATTTACGCATTCAAGAATGCTTTCGTGTTCCTTGTTCTTTCTGATTTGCGCCTCCCTCTGCTCTATTTCTTTAGCCATAGCCTTCTCATTCTGTTTAGAGGTGTCCAGCTGACGCTTCAAGTTCAACACCTCATGAAGCATTGGGTTCTCAGATGGGTTCTCAGATGCAGCAATAGGAATGGCAGCTGTTTCCTTTGGCCTGACAGAAACCACAGACTGTGTCGCCGTCTCCATGGTAGCTGTTTTGGGTGGGTTCGTGAGTGTCAGACCCTGCCCGGAGTTGCCTACTGTGAACTCACAATCAGCTCTATCTGTGTTTTCTTCGATATCCATTTCAGAACCCATGCCAACTCCAGTACCTTCTCCCTACGTCGAAGTTTCAAGAGCTTAAAGGTTAGTCCTACTGTAGCTCGTTGGAGTGATGCCATGGGGGGTAAACCGACTTACATCCTTGCTTGCATCCATTTCCACCACTACTTCATTAGAGGAGGCTTCCGGAAATGAATCATCCAACTTTTGCACCTGTGTGGTGGTTAAGGGAGCATTGAATGGTGTTAATCAAAGACATTACAAGAGACCACAGCAATAATACATACCTTTTTGGCCTTCACTCCCGTGACTCTTGGCTGAGGAAGGGGACGTTTGAGAGGACTAACATCGCAGGAAGCCATTGGCAATGCCTTGTCCTTGAGATAATCCCTGTGTTTTTCGCCACCCCATCCGGATACACATCTCTTCATGCTGAATCCAATGTCTCTCTGGCGTCGCCCTAATCCGCTTCCTTTGGGAACAGATATGGTAAGAGTGATGCCATGTAGAGCAGAGGTCTTCTTGGTGAAAAAACCAATGGCCTCTCGCTTCTTGTTATGAAAGCATGTTCGGATAAACGTTGCAGGGTCCTTTGTTCCGATTGGGCGCTCTGTGATTTCTGGCCAAAGCTTGCAGGCAATGTGCGTTTCATACACCGCAGCATCACACACGCCTGGAGCTCCAAGTGATGCATGAATAATGTGATGAATCTTCTCTAGTATTGCCGGAGATGGGTTCATGGTTTTCCAATACGCCTTGAGGCTCCGCATGGTAAGTATCAACGTACCTTGGTCGTCCACTATACCAGCCTTCACAATTGCTTTCTGAATTATCTTGTGTAGCTTGCCTCTCAGTATTTCCTTAATCTCTATCATTAGTACCTCAATGATGTTCTTCATCCCCAACCGGGCCTCTGCGTCACACGAATTGGAGCAAAACTTCGTCACAGCGTCTGCCACAGATTCACCCTTTCTGAAGGGCAGCATACCAGGTTTCACAACAACGCAGTTTGCAGGCCTTGCAAACTCTTCTTCAAAGTATTTTCTAGTGCTGGTGGCAGGTGCTGCGGTCAAGGCAACAGGAGAAGCTGCTTCGTCTTTCCCCTGCGTCTTTTGGTTTTTTACAAGTAGTTCATATTCAGCCACACCCTGAGGACTGAGTTTTCCCGTCAGTTGGGATCTTGCGACAACATCCATAGCAGTGGTGTCAACAACGGCTTTGGGATCCTTACCAAAAACCAACGATTTTGAATCCTCGGAGGAGTTATTAGTGCAACCGGCACCTTCGCGAGGGAGAACCGTCTCAGCCATTGTTACAATTGCGAGTGTGCTTTTGCTCAGATATAGCGGCTTTGGAGGAGGAGGAGGAGGAGGTGCATCAGGTGCATGCACCGAAGACGACATCATCGCGAGAACGTGAGCCTGCTTGACGCTTTGTGCTTACACCTTTCAAAACAATGACGCATTCTACTTATATAGTGTTATAGAGTCACGGTGCATGAATAGGAACGCAAATCCGAGCTATATTTTATTTAAGACAATGCATAAGTCTTAAAATTGATAGGCCGGTGCACCGACAATGACAAAAAATGAGGATCCCTTCCCGTTTTATTCAAAACCACACAAACATAGCTAAGTCTTCGAATTGACATAATAGGCCGGCACACCAGGAGGACTCTTCTCGTTGCAGCCCAGTGCAAAAGAACACCGCTGTCTATTCACCATCAGACTCGGTATCGGATTCACCGGAAGACTCGTTATCGGAAATATCAGAATGATCGCTTGTGTCCGCCACATTGTAGTCAGTCATAGCCTGCTCCTTGTCGTATTCAATCGCATCCCAATCCGACAACTGCAAAGGCGTAACGTCAACATCAGAGTCATAATCGTAATTATCTTCTGGGTCCGAGTCTTCAGGGTGCATGAACTTGGGTTCCTCGCGTCTGTCATGCAAGCGGCGGATGAAGGCCTTCTGGAGAAACTCGATGAAATGACCATAGGGCCAGGTTCCCGGTGCCTTATTGTGTCGGTAGTAATCACGGGTTGGCAACAGGAGGATAGTGTGTAGCACAGGAAGGATGTGGGCGTTGACATAGTCGGCTGTGAGCAGGTGAAAACCCATAAAGTCGTAGTCATCGGGAAGGTCAAACGAGAGTCCCAGATCCTTGTGGTACAGAATGTGCAAGATCCATTTGAAAATAAGTGGAATTGGATTTTGAATGGCTGGATTCTTGGGTGCATTCTTCTCACGGCGGCGAGTTGTATCCGTGCCATGCTTGTTGGTCCTCTGAAGCGTTAGATCGATGAGTGGATGCAACCGTTTGATCATAACCTCTTGGCTCATGTAGCAGTTGTATGGAGTGTCATTGGTAATCATGATGTCCTGTCGGTGTCGGACAAGGTCTTCCTTGTAGCGAATCTGCTTGGGTGTCATCCCTGGAGGTGGAGGGTTCCTATTGCGACTGTAGTGATTTGGGAGGGCGCCTTTGCGACTTTCAAGTCGCAAGTTGACCACATCACGAGTGGTGGGTTTCTTGAGGATTTTGTCTTGGTGATGTTTCGCAAGCTCCTTGCGACGACTCCAACGACGCTGGTGACGGCCACGTTTGTCGCGACGGTGCTTGGTTGTTCCACGGTGAGCTGCGTGATGCAATAGCAATGTGGTTAAGATAGTTAGGACGTGATGATTCAATCAATCAGGTAGTGACAAGCAAACCAAAGCAACTGCACAAACCTTTCTCAGCAAGTAGTGCCCCAGGTGAGCCTCCACCACCACCTTTCACAGCAACATATGGCGTGCCACCATTCGTAGCAGCAAGTGACGTGCCTCCACGATTCCTGATGCGCGACTTCATGTTCAAGAAGAGGTCGAGGCTCTTCGTCGTAGCACTAGCCTTGGCATACGAGACGAGACGAAGGCTCTTCAATCCGCGATCGAGAAAGAGAGCAAACAAGTCTTTGAACATTTGGAGCATCGCCATGGTGAAGAGTTTGAGAACTAAAGAATGACTGAAGTACTATTATCTTGCAAGATTTGTTTTTATGACAGCATATAATAAGCAAACGACGAAACAACACGCTTGAAATCTTCCAAACGACACGCTTGAGAAATCAAATCAACTCCGAATCTCCCACGGTGCACCGGGCAGACCCGTTTCGACTCATTATTTGGCTTCTGTTTAGAACAATTAGGTCCCATTTAACCGTTTCGGATGGTCCGCGCAAGAAGGAGAAGGCGTTGGTAGTGTCAAAATGCGATACACTTGAAAAATAGAGCCCCCTTGACATATCGGGGAAGAAGGCACTCAGAGTTAACTGGTAGACAAATTGAACTTTCTAGGTTGAGTTGGATCTTGAACGATCCACTTGTGTGTGTAGACAAATCAATCTTTCTACCAACTTCCAGATGACTTCCGCTATTTCCGAACATGGCGTTTGGCGCCTCGGCATTAAGGGGAAGGGTTGGCGCTAACGGTTGGCCAACGCCACCCAGCCCGGGACCATAATGAATTCCCATATTAATTTACCTAGCTACAAAACTTGATCGCGGCCCGAACTTCTTTCTACCATTATTAGCGACGCACCAACCACAACCATTATAAACATCCACATGATATATCAGTTTGGATACCAAAGCAAAATTCGAAAATGAGTGAAAATCTGAAGGACCACATAGGAGCACTGGCATTGAGTCCAGCGATACCTCCTGAGATTACAGAAAAGATCAAGAAGACAAAAGTAGCCTTAACAAATTGCCAAAGCAAGCGAGTGGCTGATGTTGGGGAAGAGGAAAGACACTGCAATGAACTGGGCCAACCGATTGGGATGTTTGAGAACACCGCAGTGCTTATGCAATGCACAAACTCTTATTGTGAGCATGCTTGGCTTGTGTGTTGTTTGGATGGGTGCACCAAACAGAAAACCCCATTCGACACAAAACAAAAGTATCGAAAGCACATTACAAATGTTCATAATAAGAAGAGGAATCAGCAAATGGGATTAACCCAAGCATCACAGCAAAGGCATGGCGATGATCCGACGCCTGAGATAATAACAAGACCTAACGATCTCGTAGAAGACGAAACTATTTCAGAAGTCGACAATGACCTTGCTTCTGTTGACGATCCTTTGGAGCCGATGGAGCCCATCAGTGACCAACAAAACCTCACTGTTGTCTTTGGGCAGCAATCTCCTGAAATTGAAATGCTACTGGCTGATTGCAAGGATGGAATTGATTTAGGATTCTCCAGCAACTCGAACGGTTTTCGCTATTTTCAACAATCTTTCTTCGCAAAATCAAACAAAGGAGGACTGCACCATTTGGCGAATCTTACATTATCAAATTACAGTTACCATCCCACTGAAGGTATGACGGATGAGCTAAGAGAGGACACTGCTCTACTGCAATTAAGGATGGCCAAGTTGGCTTTCAGTCTAGGTGGCAAGCACAGAGGACTGCTAGTGCAAGTAGTCAATGAGGTGTTCAAGCTTGGTGTAGAAGGTGGTTGTCGGGTCATGTCCAAAGGAGATCTCTCTGGTGTTGACCTGGATGGAATGGTAGAAGCCTCCCGAACTACCTGGAATCGCATTCCACGATCACTCAATGACATCCGTAGCCACTTTTTGGAGGGCAAAAACTCCATTGTGGCCAACTTGCCTTATCCGGAAATCAAGACTGACATTCCTGGACATTCCTATGCTTCAATATCAGATATTCTTAGGGACTTTCTTGGCCATCATCAAAACAGGACACCAGCTCTCATTACTGACAAGCTTGCAAACCCATCCACCTTCGACAAAGTCCATCATCCATCAACATCACGGCGTGCCCAGTGGCTTATTCAGCAGTGGGCTTCCACGGGTAAAAAAGCATTGACCTCCTATGTATTTTGGTGGTCGGACGATGTTGAGCCCAATACTATGAATAAAGCCAATCGAGGATCTGTGTGGCTCCTTACAATGACAATTGCAACTGTGCTGGAAGATGGCCATAACCTGAACCACACTTACCCTGTTGCTGTCGGAAAGAAAGGCGACGACCATGACATTGTATTTCAAAAAGTGGAAGAAGAAATGACTAAGCTACGAAAAGGGCAAGACTTCTATGTCGGAAGCCTCAGAATGAAGGTGCCAATGCGGTTTTTAGACTTCGCGCATCTGGGAGACCAGCCAGAACGAAGAGGATTAAATTTCATTGCACTTGGCAATAGTCGTGGTGGTGCTGAAAGGTTCGCAGTTTCGGGCGGCCACCGTGAGGTGTATTCGAAGCTGAGAGCATGTCCAAAATGCATCAGGATTAACCAACAGCGCCTTCAGAGCCAAGATCCGAAAGATATCACCAATCCACTGCCCGACTGCTCCAAATGTCTGAACTGGGATATATTGAAGAACGGTTCATCACTTGGTTTGAGGGAGCTCCCAGACGACTACCCCCCCCTTCCGACAACGCCAGGCAACACTATTTACGAGACCTCACCAGCCTGTCGCATCGTGAGGGAAGTAGTCACAAATGGAAATGATGATGTCACTCCAATGGAAGTAAGACAAATGTTAGCGCCGTTCCATGTAACCCACGAAGGAATGAAGGATGCTGTGACCTTAGCTCATGAAGGCTACTGCAATCTCCAGTGGTCTCAAGCAGCCGTAAAATCGTACTTGCAGGTGGAGGGATTCAACGATGCATTCTATCAGAGGTTCCTGGATTATGCTATTCGCTGCTACGCATTGGCGGAGGCCCAGCGCAGTGTTGCTGCAAATGGTTCCGATCTTCAATCTGAGAGTGACAAAAGAATTTTGTCTCATTCCCAGAGCAAACCAGAGCTGTATCAGATAGTGCCTTTTCCGCCAATCTGGTCAAGGAAGGAGTGCACTCTTAGTGAGTGGCCTAATCCAATCATGCATTTGCTGTGTCTTGGGATAATAAAATCGGTCATGCAAAAGATACATGAATGGCTCAAGAGTAAAGGAATGAATGCTTCATTCCGAAGGAAGCACCAGGACAAGCTGAATGCCCTTGTTAAAATGTCTGTTGCGTGGATGAATGTTCTCCGATATCATGGCGACGGATTCGGCGCATGGGTAAGCGAAAACTATCTAAGCTTCTGCCGTCTGATGCCCTGGTTCTACCAGAACATTGATGAGTCCGAAGCAGAACCCTATGTGCTGCCGGATGAAAATCAAACAAAGAAATGGAACAAACGGGACAACCTGTATTGGCTGAAGATCAGGGGACTGGAAACCGAAGGCACTGCCGACGAGCTCAGGGAGCGTGTTGCTGAAGAAAGGGCCAAAACTCCTCCACCAGAAATTATACCTTTGGTTTCAAGTCCAGCCACATTGGTTCAACATGTCGTTGAGTCCCTCTGCCAACTCATGGAGTGTGTGATGTCGACAACAGTGACAGAAGAAGTTGTGATGAGGACCCACTATGCTGTTCGTGTCTTTTTGTCTGCTTACGATGCCCTGGACGCTTCTTTGCCCAAAAAGAAGAACTACATCTTCAGCACCTATAACTTTGCTTCTCTCATTGACCTTCCCGAAATGATGCGAAA
>JAVCKV010520812.1:0-11395 GCA_032274145.1 Herpochondria borealis | reverse complement strand
CGCCGCGCTCGACATGGATAAATAATCCGTCTTCGCATCGCGTGAAGAGACCTACGACTTTGGTCATCTTTTCATCCGCGTCCATGTCCCCCGCACTGATGACGCTGCTGAGCCCACGCCCGATGCACCCTTCCGACCCTCCCACCTTGTCGTCGCGTCGACCATCGCGCTTTTGGGCTCGGATATCATGCTGCATTGGGGACCAAGAAGGCCGCACGGGCGGCTGGAAGATCCTTTCCAAACCGAGGTGGCCCCAAGACACGGCACAGGTGAAAGACGGAAATGCTGTATAGACAAAGCTATTGCCAAAAGGAGACTCTGGCCTGCGTGTCGCGCAGATAACGTCGTTTGCAGAGGAAGAGGTCCGCATTTTCTGCGTCATCCATGCCCCGATGGCCCCACAAGACCGTATGTGGATTCAGGCGACGAAGGGTGACAACAGGTATATAGCCCTCATTCCGCCCGCACCGTTATCGGGACTTTCCGCGGATAACGACGTCTCTGCTCTCTGTCGCTCCGTCCTAGACGGCATTGTAGAGCGTGAGATGGAGTACGGCTCTTGGAAACTCATGCATTGCTACGGTCACGTACGTCATCTCGTAGACTTGTTCATCAAAGAGAACTCTGACTCGTGGTCTGCTGTGTATGTGTGGATGCGCTATTCTCAAATTCGTGTCCTGCACTGGCAGCGTCTGTAAAATACGCAGCCCCGTCAGCTGAGCTGGTCGCAGATGTCGTTTCTAACACTGCTCGCGCACCGCTTCAAGACCGTGCTGGGGGTGCGTTGCCTCTCGCGTCTGGTCATGTCGTGTGTAGGCCGCGTCGGGTCCGGGGATCTCGGCCAGCGGATCCGTGACGACATTCTCGTCATTCCTCGTCACAATCACGAATGGAAGCACGGTTTCATCAGAATCTGCATGACAATACCAGTCCTTACGACGTTGTCATCTGTGACGCACTGCTCGCCTTCTGGTACGGAAATGGCGACCTCTGCGGCTACTGGAATTTCATCCAGTCGAACGGAATCAAACGCGAGCGCATGGCGGCGTACGAGCAGCCTGTTACAACGGATCCGGAATTTCATGGCCATCTCAAGGGCATCATGTTGCACGAGCTCGGCCGCTACGATGATCTTCTTCGTCAGGTGCATCTCGGTACCGACATCAACTTTTTGTTCGCTCGCTCGCAGCATATCATGGACGGCAATGTGCGCGAAGACGTCAACCATTTCATGCATCTCCTTCTTTACAACAGATCGCTGCTCGAAATCCTCAATCAAGTTGCCAGAGCGCGCAACAGTCTCACAAAGCAAATCTTCTTCTTTGACCACCTCGACGATGAGAACCGTCGCGGATTTAACTCCCTCGACCTTGCCATTGAGTCCGAGACCCGGTGTCTGCTTGAAGCGACACACAGCGCGGGTCATGATGGGACGCTTTAATCGCATCTTTCTGCTATCCGCTCGGCCGCCGCCGCGCTCAAGTGCTCCGAGACCGGGCTGCGTACCGATGGCGAGCGTGACCACACCATCCACGATCTAAACGCTGTGGTCGACCGCCTGGGTCTTCAGGGCGAGTCGCACGACGTTAAACTGCGCGCCTCAGCCGGAATGACGATCATGCGCAACGCACTGACCGATATCGTCGACCGCTACGCACAAAAGCTCGGGCCAATTTCAATGCGTCCCGGCATGGCATTCGGCGCAGAAAATCACATCGTCAACACTTTCATCGAAGAGGCTGTGCGTGCTGGGCCAGTCTTATCTCTATCCGCCCTTCTCGGCAAGGCCGACCAGACCGTACGCCGTATCGCAAACCTGGGCCCGTTCTCTTTCATATCGCCTTGCGAAAAGGAGAAAAAGGGGTCGGTCGTTGTTTTCAACAAGCTGCGCGAATCCGCCGGAGCCACCTTTAAACGAGGCACGGTGATCATTGCAAACTTGTGCGATGGCGATTAGGACGTTCCTGAAAACACTTCCTTCGTCGTAATCGGCTCGACTGTGGACGTTCTTTCTCACGTTTATATCCGTGCCCCCAATGAACACCATGGTCTTATGGCATGTCTCGGTGGAGAAAAACTCGCCGAACTGCGCGGTCTCCACGGTTGCTTCGTCAAGGCAAAACTCACGGGAGATGATTTCCGTGCGACGGTCGTAGATGATTCTGGTCGCATATCTCCCAGTGTTGGTGTGCAGCCCGTGATGCAACGCGTCAAGTCGTCCGGACTGATCACGCCTCCGAGCGGAATGATGAAGCCACCGGGCGGGATCTTCCAGTCGAAGAAGAGCGACTCAAAGCTCAAGTCACATGGAGACAAGGGCGGTCTTCGCGCAAGACAACTGAGCGACCATTCGTTGGCGGTGCTCGGCAAGAAGAAGAAGGCGATCGGAGAGCGACAATTTTCTGCACCGTGGGCAATCCGTCCGTCCGAATTCAACTCGGAACTCGTCGGCTCCAAATCGCTCAACCTGCAAAGACTGGTCGCTCTCGGTATGCCAGAATGGATTCGCACGCCGGCATCGGTTGCAATTCCAAACGGGGCAATGCGCAAGGTCATGAACTTTGACACCAACTCGGACCTTCAGGAAGAGTATGCGAGACTGCTGAAGGAAATCGGATCGGCCAAAGCCGGCAACGTGCGTCTATGCAAGAACCTGCGTGAGGTGATCATGAATCTCGAGTCGCCAGAGGGGCTGAAGGAGTCGGTCGACTCGCACCGGAACTCGACGACCTCGGGTGCGAGTCGATTGCCAAGGCTTTGCCCGTGGCGTGGTACTCGATCAAATGCGTGTGGGCCAGCATGTGGAACGAGCGGGCGCATCTCGCGCGATAAAAGATCGACCTCAAGCTAGAAGGCGTGGACATGGCCGTTCTGTGCCAGAAGATTGTTGACGTGGAATATGCGTTTGTAATTCACAAGACGATTCCACTGACCAATGTCTCGAACGAGATCTATGCAGAGGTGGTGGTCGGACTGGGCGAGACGCTTTTCAGAAACGCGCCGGGACAGGCGCTCGGTTTCACCGTGCGAAAGGACGAAGACTTTGATGAGGTGCAACCGGTCGTCAGAAGCTATCCGAGTAAGGCGACCGCGCTGTTTGGCGGCGAGTTTATCTTCCGGTTGGATAATAATGCTGAGGACCTCGACGGGTTTTCCGGGGCTGGACTGTACGACTCGGCTCCGCTGGCAAAGAACGGGGTGGTCGATCTCGACTAGGCCGAGGAGCGGGTGATGACGGACGATGAGTTCCGCGTTTATTTGATGCGCGGGATTGCCAAAATCGGGGTGGAGGTGGAAGATGTGTTGGGCGGGGTGGCACAGAACGTTGAAGGGTGCTTCAAGGACGGCGAGTTCTACATGGTGCAGGCGCGGCCGCAGGGTTGAGGGAGTTGTTGCTGTTGTTTTCTTTCTTTCTTTGAAAATGTTTTTGTGTTAAGAGAGGCGGCGTTTTGAGTGACAAGGGTAGAGTAAAATTTTGTTGGATCACCGAGGTGATTTTTGAGCAACTGGCTAAGTTTAGTCCACTGATGAGTCGTGTAGCTCACCAAAGTGGGGCGGTTAAGCGAAAATGTAATATCGAACCATTATTAACGTAATGGGGTAGTATCATCGAGGAAAGGCACCCCTTTACGTAGGGCCAAGCGGTACAATTTGAGGTTAAACTTAATAATAATATTAATAAGAACGTTACCATCGGTACGGATTCGGTACGGGACCAAATACGCAAAAACCAGACACGTGTATTGCAGCAATAAGCGGGCATAAAATTTGGTTGCACTTCGCTTTGGTCCAACTCTCGATAGGCTGCTCTGCCCCACCGGGGCAAGGGCCGGGTGTGTATTCACCGCAGTACTGGAATTCTTAGGGTTTGCGGCCACTGCTAAGCCTGATGTTAAGGAACTTTTAGTACGCCTTTACAGTACATGTACTTGGCTTTCCTGGAGCACGCCTCGTGTACTCCAATCGCCGTTGATTTCTTCTCGCGAGAATTTCACATAATTTCACGCACCTCGTGTTTGGTTGATGTCGACCAAAAGGGGTGGAACACGTCTTCCCAACTCACTATTGGTACAACCTCACGACCAAATCAGTTGCGTTTTGTCGCGTTTTGCAACCAAATCCCACATTTTGGCAAAACGAATCAACGAGTGGGGCAACAGTTTCAGACCAAAATTGTAACTTACGCTTTGCAATTTTGGTTGCGATTTTCAGAGACCGGTGGGGTCGCTCAAATAATAAAAGAAAGAAGAGTGAGGGGCATCACGGCTAAAATGGTATGATTTCTGTCGCGGATTTGGTGGGAGGTGCTGTGCCCGCGTGCTCGGTAGCCGTGTGACCGTTGTATGCCGAGAGGAATCAATATTTTCCATAATATTTGTTTGAAGACATAAACAGGTTGATTGGGAATTTTTGGAATAAATTTCATGTTTCTCGACGGTTCTCAGTGACTTAGCGACCTCGAAAAATCATTACAAATGCAAACACACTAGAGATGGTCTCCATCAAATTACCGCGTGCCTCTGTAATAAAGCACATACTTACAAGTCAGGGGCTTAGAGACAGGTAACTAAAACGTTAAGAGTAAGGGTAAGGGGTTACTGTACACGTATTCACGGTCGAGTATTCACGACCACAGAGGAAAGTCGGTTGAGTATATTTTGCAAAGGCATCGTCCGCACGGGGGGAAACTGTCAGTTGAAGCCTTTTCGGGACAATGTTTTTTTCTTCTTCTTTCTCTAGAGGCTATTCCCGTTTGTACAGTACTCTATTTAATTCCATATCTAAAGATAGTGGGCACTAAAAAATGGGATTATATCACTTGGCACGATTATAAAAAAAATCTTTAGAGCTTTTGGTTTTTGTGTATGGTGTAATGTTAAAACAATATTTACAAAATAAACACGTGCTTATAGAGTGATCGTAAGTAAGGGTCACGAGATTTTTATTTTATTTTATTTTATTTTGCTGTTCCCTGCCGCTCTCGTTTGATCGATTGTGTGGCTGGTGGTGAGAGTTTCTCGTCTGGTAACTGATTTATGTATTACGGGTTGAGAATGAGAATGAAAGTATTAAGGAAAACGGGGAAACGGGGCCCGAATCAGGTGAATCATTCGCCGCCCTCCCTTCTCACCTCACGATTCAACCTCACACCCTCCTTCTCTGAGTATCCGAATATCGCCTTCTCGTTCAAACATCCGCGAGATGACGCTGCTTCCTGTATCCTGTGACCAACCCGATCAACCGAAAAATCAAATGCTCGCTGACACCATGTCGATATGACAAGTAGAAGAGTTTTACCTCTCTTGAAGTAGGGAAAATATAAATGTAAATACAAAAGAAACAGGAATATTCAAGAGATAAAATTTGAAAAGAAGGACGACGAAAGGATAGATTCAGATTCAGACAGAAATCCATCTAAAATATTCTTGTCAAGTAGGTTACTGCACAGTACTGAGGTTCACTTTACCTTACGGCTGCTGATAAAAATGGATCTTCTATACTGTAAGTTATCCTAAGATATTTTCTTCGGATCAGTCTTAATATACTACCTTAGTACATTACTAAAGGTGCCGTCACCCTTATTTTCATAAATACTAATATTGGATAGCAAAATTGATTATGAGGCTTGCATCTCAATAGCGGCTCAAACTTCTCCCTCGTCGGGATAGCTTTCATTGTCCAGAACAGTTAACGGTGAAAAGTTTGAAAAACGATGAACATATAGGTATAGCTGGCGCTGTAATTAAAGTTATTTTCCCGTACATGAAGACGTGTATAGGTATCAAGTTGTGGACATTTTTCATAATTACGAAATTACCGAAATCGTCCTCGGGACTGAGGGTACAAGCAGTTACAAAAATAATGATCCTTATTTGTGTCATTCTTTGTGATCTCCGTCCTAAGGGTCCACACCCAAAAAATGGACGGAAAATTAGTATAGAGGTAGCATTTCTGGAAGGACAATTGTTGGAGCAAAACGCAATTTAAACGGGTATGAGGGGGACCAAGCGAAAAAGTAATTGCGTTTGAGAATAAAACTGGGGAGCAAAATAGAATGAGGGTTATTTTGGATGTGGCATTTACACGAAAGCAGTGGACTTTAGTGGTTAATACCAGAGGAGCAGATGTCATCTGCAAGACATCACGGATGGTTCCAAGTTGGCTGCTTTAGGGACACCAACTTTCTGCAAGAATGCATAGATGCACAGAATTTTAGGTAAAACATGAAGTGCGAATGAGATAGTAAAACATTGCTAGGAGTATTTCCGATTTGCGGCGTTTCGATTTTTGAATGGGACAAAAATAGGAAGACAAAATGGGGGCGGCTTTTTGTACTGCTTCCTCGGGATGGAGATCATTAACAATTTCACAAATAACGGCCATTGTTTTTGTAACTATTTTTGACCTCCGTCCCGACGACGATTTTGGTAATTTTAATTCCCGAACGTTAGGTGCGCGATAAATGTATTGTAAGCGCTTGAGCACACAGCTGCAATTGTCCAATCATCGTCAAGACGATCGTTTAACTTTTTTTCGTAACGTCAAGCTTTTTCTCCACAGTCGTGAATACGTGAACGGCTGCTACAGTGGCAATAAGTTGATTCTGCGCCAAGACGTAAAATTAAATGGTACAAGGTGGCGCCCTCTGGGAAGGCTAATTACGATACAGACACGGGCGCGACAACGCAATCTCGCCAGCGAGCTACTTCGAGGAGGACTAGGAAGCGTTATGTCGATTCTTCTTCATCCGATGAAAGTGGCGACGAAAACGTCCCGGATTCTCATACGCCACCGCTGTCAAAAGGTCGGAACAAGCAAGGAAAAAATCCCGAGAGTGCCCGTGACCGTCTTAGTGAAAGAAGATCCACTCCTCGTCCCATTCAAGCATCCCCGTCACTCAACAGTGACAATTAGTTTGACGCAACTGTTTCGACATAGGCAGGAAGAAAGGCTTACAACTCATGTGCAGACAACCCGAACGGACCTACGCCTGGAACGTCGGGAAACACAGTTAAAGCAGCGGATACAGTGGAGAATCCCGCCTTGTCCACAAGAAAAAGTGGCCAATCACACGCTGACATGGAGCCGCAAGCTGCAATCGGAAGTGACCTGGAGGCCTCGGACCATGAAGAGGAGTCGTTCAAGGCAACTGGTTTCAACACCAGCGAATATGCCAATATAATCGTGTGTTGTGATGTGAGCTCAGTAGAAGAGGCAGACATAACTCTACGAGCCAGGGCTACAACCCACGTCGCTAATATGATACAGAGTATTATGGACTATGGTTACCATTCGTTCACTAATGCATTCATCGCCATCGTCGTCGCCAATAGACGTTCTGATAACCCGTCAATGAATGCGCCTGTGCAAGAAGTGTTTAAAGAAGGAGAAATTTTCAATTCGAACAAAATTATCTTCGTTGATGGGCGTAATCGGAAGAGGTCCATCACATAACTCCTTCGGACTAATCCAAGTGTCGTCACAATACTGGTTTGGTGGATGTGTGTGTGGCTTATCGTCGCAATGAAAAAGACTTGACACACAGTAAGATGTTGAAGATGTAGTTGAATGCCAACAAGAAAAACGGAACTACGAGGGTGGACAACTCAGTATTGAGCGTATTGCAAGCGTTGTACGGATAAGCAACTGTGTTTAGAAAGGACCACGGCAAGGAAGTGAGAAAAATTACTACGGAAGACATTGCAGAAGATCTGCGTAACTCAGAGTTTCTGGTATATCGTGCGGAACGTTCTACTAGCGCGCCGCGCGGTTCTGTCAACTTCTGGATCGCGTCGAAGGTGCTGCGGCGAACATAACCGCATGTAAGGAGCGTACCATTCCTCCAGGAGACGAGAGACGAGAAACATAACCGTAAGAAACGACGTGTCGGACAATCGTCCTCGGCAAGAAAGTCCGTTGTGAGCGGTCGTACAGGACCTCTGACGATGATCCATTTCGATATAAGACGGTACAGATGGTTGGTTCGCGACGATTTGTCGGTGGAACTTGACGCCCTAACGGCCCACGTCTAGCACCCACAACGGAAAGGAGCCTTCCATGCCTCACTTTTCTACGAGTACGTCGCAAGTATACAAGAAAAAGTTCACCCATCTACGTTCTACGCAACGTATTAAAGTCACGTACAGTGCATTACATTAGAACAATCAAATATTAATGAGGTAGGTCGTACTATCCGTGATCCTTGATTCATACGGCCGCAATGTTCGGTGTTGTACCGCAACCAAATGCAGATAATAATCTTATCACTGCTTTTAACAATAAGCTCACGAAGTACTTCAACCCACCGCCACCCCCCGTACGTGATGCCAGCCAAAAAGCAAAGAAATCAAGTTCAGCATACCATAGGAAAGGATATGGCACAAAGAAAAGTTCCGCTAGTGGACACGCGTCGGGGAGAAGCGGATAAGCTAGTACGGCGAAGCCGAAACTCCCGAGCACGCGGCATAAGCAAGCGACGTATTCCAGCCGAGGTACGAAGCAGGCAAGGAGAGTGAAAGGTTCTGCAACCTCTACGAAAAATGCCCAGAGCACCCGTGCGGCTTCCGTGGCTACAGACGATACTAACAAGGAAAATGAAGGACAAAGTCAGGTCTAAGATGCCCGCTACGACGGCCCACGACCGGGCTCCACAAATATTGCGCCATACTGAAAATTACTCCCCGCAGTATTTTTAAACAGGAATACTGCCACGTATGAGTGCTGTGGTCGCTTCGCGCATCATAGAAGAAGTTCATTCCAATTTCAAGGTGAATCTACGGGTGTTAAATATACCGTACGAACATCGAGCCATGTATTTCCTCACGACGGACATGGTTCATCTCATCGCCATCAGCTGGAAGTGGATTCGATTCAGGGATTTCGCCAAACGTCTGCCGGTGGCACCTGCACGGATGAAGTACGCAGGGTATCTGCTGGTGGGACGCTACGCGGTCGGAGACGGCACTTTACGGGGGTACGCTTTTCAGTTTTCATAGAGAAAATTTACAGGGGCACGGGTGGACGTTGTTCGAGGGTATGGCGGACCCATCCCTGTAGGGGCAGTGGAATTTAGATGAGAAGTACTTCAAGAAATTTTGGGATACACCAATGGCTACCATGTTAAACTATTGGGATACTACATTAATGTGAAACCGTGAATGAAAAGAGCTCCCCGTTCTGGAGATTTATATATAACAAAATAAGTGCGGAGCGGGATGAAGCAGACCAGGCGCCTCGTTCAACTCGATTCCAGATTACCGTGGATTTGCTCTTGGAAGAGTGCGAATCCGAGAAACACATTGTATATGCGGGCCGTGTTGGATGTTTGGGCCTTTGTACTCCTGTACCATCCGGGTATTTGAAATAGACCATCTCCGGACCTTCTGTTCATTCCACGTATGGGGAGCAAGGTTTTATGCACGGGGAACAAGTTTCCCCTACAAGCCCCGCAAAAATACTCCTCCGCATCTGAAGACGCGTCCATTGGAAGTTACTTTATGATGGTTATGGGGAAAAAGCCGACGCCTTTATTGATTTCGGACGGGTTGCAAAAGTACGTGCGACTCCCGGAGCGACCCCGTAGTGTTGTCGGTGCATCATTGGAAATTTCAAAATTCAGTGTTTACATTGCACATGTACATCTTACGCATGCCGGTGCTGGAATTACGGACGCCGGAAAAGGTGCTGCAGATGGACTGCAGCCATGTTCGCGTGCGCATATTTTTGTGATGCCAACGAGAGCTCATGCAACTGGTAACGTGTAATTTTACATGGGGGTAATTTACCATTCAATGAGAACAGTACACTACAACCGCCTCCAGTGCACACGTTCTTCTCACTACCATTTTAGAAGACGGATGGGCAGAATTACGCCACCACAGGAGCACATTAAGGTTGAGATGGAGAGGTTGGGGGCAACAGTGGTGATAATAAAGGTGGTGGGGGCTCGAACAAAACTGAAAATAATGGGAATAAACGGAACGAATATCCCACCGACATTGGGGCGCGTGATGGTATTGGTGGCCCACCAGATGAAGATGCAGGGAACAGTACAGCTTGTAATGAGAAATAGGCTGACGGTAGCGATGCGGACCACCCGCCAATCGAATATCCATCTGACGACCGTGTGGAAACTCTTACAGTTATCCTATCCGGTGAGGACTACATGGACAGATATACCTATCACACAGTGACGGCTTCAACATTACAGACCTCTAGTCAAAACGCTACATAAAACCCCTTTACATGCTCTATGTATCCTCCAGAAGTGTAGCGCTTCCCGTATTCATCGTTTGTTATCAATGTATTTACGCAATCAAGTCGTTATAAGAGAACATAGTATACCCACGTTCGGTATCCATCTTAAAAAACTCAAGTCGTTAAAGGTAAATATATTTTACTATTTAAAAGCCATCCTCATTCTATCTACTGTAGAAAATCTGTGTTTCCTTTTGGGACATTCCCATCAAGCAACTCCGTCATTTCAAGACGGCGTAGATCACCATTGTGCTTCTGCCTTAATTTCGTTTGTCCAGGTCGCTCCATTTACTCTGCATAATACATACAAAACAAGCCGCTGGACGTTTCATACGTCTGATGTACGCATAATCGCGAACAATGGAATACTATGCACTTCTGTATCCGTAGTGTGGTAACGTTGCTGATGGAGTCATGCGATTGAACGTAGCGGACGACTGTCGTAGTCTCGGTAGCTCAATTGGCGTAACTCGAGGCACTGTTGATGGAGACTTTGCACGCTAGATCCGGGAAGATCGGATGCCCCTCAACCCAGAAGGGTCGAGGAGCGGTCCTCGGTTTATATGACTCTCCAGAGTCAACACATCAATGACTGTAAGCAACTACTACTGTAACGCAAACCAGAAATAGAGTTGGTGCACTAAGGAGGGGGAGCTAGACGGGCTCACAGTCGACTACAGTAGTCCAGGCACAGAGGGGGAAGCTGACCCCAGCAACTGTAAATGGCAATGGGAATACAGCCGGGTACAGCGAGGTGGCTTACTAAATCCAGATCTGGAACCCACGTGTCACGGTCCACCCGACAACGATTGAATCATTAGACGACATATACGTACAGTAGCCCGACCGGTCGCTGTATTACACGTAGCTCTAGAGCTACCGATGTTCCGGCCTCACGTTCCACTTCGTCTTCCAACCAACGTTTCAGGTGTGCTTTCCTCTCCCGAAATTTCACATTACGTGCGTGGGAACCTTTGAAGTCCATGATGATAATTCTGTGATGTAGACAATCCACAACTTACAACATCCAGTGAAATACTACTTTGAAAGAGATCGGAATGAACAGTACATCCACGTTGGCAACTGTTTCCCCCGTCCTTCGAAACGTACCGAGAACAGTTTCGCACTTGCACTGTTC
>JAVCKV010520701.1:0-11396 GCA_032274145.1 Herpochondria borealis | reverse complement strand
TAAGTCTATACATGAGTTCTCTTAGAGATAAGCTACACGTACATATATTATCTTACTAGTAGTTCTCTTTAGATCATTCGCTTAACAATTTATGTTGGCTAAATTATAATTCTTTTAATTTTGGAATATTGATGCGTTATTAGAAAATTGGTATTAAAATCCTTTAGAATGTCATATAGAAAATTGATGTGACGGTGACGTAGAACGCATGACTAGGACACTTGTTTGGAATAGATTTAGTCCAAGAGTACAACATTCGAATACGTTGATTTTTTCGTACAATGTTGTAACTTTTCTTTTACTCGAAGAGTAATTTTGAAATGTTCGTGATAGGTTAGGGGTAATTTTACAGCTTTAAAATGAACTTCTGAACTTTTTAATAATTTGGCTTCACATTTTACCGATTTTGAAAATCCTAAAATTATGGTCTACCATTTTTGGTCGAGGATATATGGACCGACTAATTGAGCTATGTTTGAATGGATTTACGACGGATTTATGGTGAATGTTGGTGGTGGTGGGATTCATGATGGGATCAATGGTGGGCTGGGTGTTGGGCTGGGTGGTGGAGTTGGTGTTGGAGTCGGTGTTGTGGTCGGTGTTGGAGTCGGTGTTGGGGTTGTTGGAGTGGGTGGTGTCGAGGGTGACGACAGAGTCAATGTCGGAGTCGGAATCAGAGTCGGTGTCAGGGTTGTTGACATGGTGGTGGAACTGTTTCCGAAAGATGCTTTTTATGGCGTCTTTTTTGACTAGTTCTCTCCAGTGGAGTTTGGTGGGGCGCTTGTCGGTTGGTTTCGAGTCTGTCTTCCTGATTTTTGGTTTGGTCTTCAGTTGAAGGATGAAGCTGAGCCGGATGGCTGCATGGTCAGATTCTAGTGCCCGCAAATGCCGTGCTTGACGCTCAATTGTGGACTGAGCGGTCATTCACGAACTATTTGGGTCCAGTGAATCAAATCGTCCCCCCGCGCCATATTTTTCACATCATGTTACGCGACGAAGCACGACACCGATGACCGTTTCCTTCATCATGGTGACGGCGGGTGCTCGTTCATTGTCAAATCATCATAACTCCCTACTTAAAGACAGCTATAGGTTATCATACTATTGAGTGACATCTAGACGGAAGGAAGTAGGGAGTTATTGGCATTTCAGTGTGCATGACACTAAATCATGACAGGCCAAAAAAGAGCAAGGATCATCATGTGCTTCAAGAATGTTGCAACGTCTAAATCATGCTTCCAAACCTGGCTCCCCCACCAAATCAATCAATGGTGCAATCAAGAAACAATATCCTAACGAATCATTCACAGATCTCGCTGTTGCAAAGGCATTGGGGGGAATTTGTTTCTGATCAAAATGTTTGCATTTTCAGACATGCCAACACTGAGTATATCGCCATTCGTCACCGCTACACCATCCAGAAATGGGGCACAGAGAAGAAGAATCCTGTCTTCTTCTATTGGGTCCAACCCAACTCGCGTTCAGAGCGACCAAACACTTTGATGACAGCAAAACAGTGGCAACATATCTATGATGTTGCCATCAAAAGGAATGCAGCAAAAAAGCGAAAGCGTCAGGAAGAACGGGACAACGAACACCGACAGAAATACCAACAAACAATGAATTCGATCAAGAGTCTTGACCAGGAAAAAAGCAAATCAGTAAACCAGGTGTCGGCCACACCTGTCATCCTCCGGGAAAGGTTGGTTGTTGCGTGGCAGTCAAAATTCCCCGGGCTACCGTTCCCAGAAGAGTTGGTGGTGGTCCCATCGGTTGACATTGCACCAGATATCGAATCAGATATCATTGAAGATGAGGACGAAGGAAATCAAAATGAAGATCAGGCAAGATTGAAAATTGGAATCTCTGACAG
This sequence comes from Herpochondria borealis, assembly GCA_032274145.1. Taxonomy (NCBI): domain Eukaryota; phylum Rhodophyta; class Florideophyceae; order Ceramiales; family Ceramiaceae; genus Herpochondria; species Herpochondria borealis. The sequence continues at coordinate 9,523 of JAVCKV010520701.1, read as the reverse complement.
AACTTTGGACAATGGCAAAGTTGTCAAAGATGTGCCAAACAACTGTGCAATTGTGGACGCGGCTAAGTTGTCTGTATACAAGAAAGAGAGGCGTATTGTTAGAGCATTCCAGAAGGTGTTAAGCAAGCAAAGCGCTTCGCATGTGTGCGCAAGAAGCAAACACTTACATTCTGCTTTCGCCGCCTCTCATCCGACAGTGTCGACTGAAGCTCAATCAGAATTGATTGCGATAACTCGGTATGCCTTTCTATTGGAAGTCGAAGACGTTGCCAAGAACGACAAACGTTACTGTGCTGCATATCATGATGACTTTAGAGGGAAGAAGCCGATTGTAGATTTCGAGAACGTCAGCAAGTGTAGTCCGTGTGAAAGGACTGTTGACAACTGGGTTGATGAGTTGGCGGTCATGCAGGCAATGATAGCCTCGCACCAAATCTCAAACTCTGTTGCTTCTTACCTTCAAGAAGATGGTGCACCTGATGGGTCCAGCGTGAAGAACATTCTCTGGTGGGATGAAAATGATACTTCCGCTTCCCCAAACGGCTCAATTCGCGAGTTCCATCTTGGTCTGGAAAAGGCGGGGAAGAAGTCAGAGGCCATCGCCAAAGGGATACAACATTCACTTGAGAAAACGCTTGCCTTACCACCTGATTTTCAGTTGTTTGGAACCGGAGGCGACTCTGGAGCAGGCACACCAGAATCCATGTTTGCAGCACTTCGTGAACTCAATCGTATCTGTGGCAAGGGCTCGGCAAACTCATGTCTTAATCACGACAAGCAGTCAGAGATGCGACTGCCAATTCAACACTACTTTGGTGACGGCGGAGTTGTTCATCGCAACGCAATCCAGTTGCTCCATTGTGTATATGATCTATTTTTATACTGCGAGTTGCACAAGGGAAGCTGGGCAATCCTCGTTAAAAAAATCTGGACGAAGCTCCACCCTGGTGTTGCGGTGCCAAAGGAGCTCTTGGAAGCAATTCAGGAACCACTGATCACCCGGTGGTGGACAGTTGGTTCCCTTGCTCGCTTTGTTGTCAAGTATTGGGTCTACATAAAGAGAATGGGCATTGCGTTAGTGAACATAACTGTGTCAAACGAACGCGGAAACAAGATTGCAACTAACCTTGTAAATCTCATGTCCCAGGCAGTTCTGCACGCTGATGTCTCCTTTTTGGCTGCCTTTGCCAAGCTGTACCTCGATAAAGACATGTTTTGGTGCCAGACGACCGATCCTAACATAGGTAAGGCTGGATTTCTTTCCCTGCATCGTGCCGTTCGCTATGCGATGTCGGTTAAAGAGTTAGAGCATCTGCATGAAAACTGGAAGACAATGGGCGCATTCACTCAGTTCATTGAGATTTGTAACAGCTTACCTTCGGATTTAAAAGCTCTGAAGCTTGCAGTTCCGTCAAGCTTTTTCACAACAACTTTGCGCCAAGCTCACAAGCACAACAGCCGATACATCACGACGAATAGACTTTTGCGAGCTGCGTTCGGAGAGAGAGAATCTGGTCAGATCACTGCAAAGATTCTGTTGGGACAAGAGATAGACTCAGCAGTTGATCTTATCTGTTACCAGTCGAAGCTCCAAAGACGACCTGTTGACTTGAAGTACTGGAAGGACTTCCTCCAGTTGAAGACACAACCTTTTATAATGCAACTACGCAGTGATCCTCTCATCCTGCAATTTCAAACTGAGCTCCAGCAAGTGGCCAATGGCATGGACATTTGGGATAGCCTCAGCATTGAGGCTCGACCACATCGACAAAGCGTGCTGAGACACTTTGGAGCCGAGCCTGCCTCGCAGCAGAACCAAGAACGCCTCGTCAAACTCACCACTACAATAAATTCGACTGGGAAGTGTGAGCGAAGGGCAAATGCAATGATCATGGCATGCAATGGCTTCATGGGACTTACCAAGACAAATAATTACGAAGACAGCGAAGGCGAAGGGGAAAGTGACAGTGACGAAGATCCATTCAACAAACAGAAGATACGACGGAAGAAGAATCGAGTTCGAGGTAGAAGCAAAGTCTGTGCTGTTGTCAAGATGTTGGACACAAAATTGGAACAGTACAGCAAGGCATGTGCTGGGCTTGGTCCAGAAGAAACGGAAAGAAGGTTGAGACTTATCAAACAGGCTGTAACCCAGACAAATGGGACACTTCAACAACAGCTTACTGAAGAATTTGTCTTTTCTGTGGAGGCAAAAATGTATGATGATCCAAGGTCGACTGTTGGCCTGCGCCGTACGGATGTCGACCTCACTCCGCGCACTCTCGGCAAAGTCCCTCTATCCGATCTTACCAAGGCGAGACATGAGAGCACTCTGAACAAAGAGATTTTGTCAAGGCACCTTGTTCCATTCATGCCATTTCCAGGCAGACACAACAAGAGAATCCACCCTCTCCCCAGAATTGCGCCTATCACTGGAAAACCCTTCCAAGAAATGACGTGGACGAACAAGAAGGACCTCCTGATGGTTGAGGAGGAGCGACGATGGCGAGTACAAAATCCTGAAGGCGATGTCGCAAAAGATTTTGACGTCAAGAGCTTTGCCATCCTTGGCGACGACGTAGAATTCGACTTGACGAGTAATTCGTAAAATGAGAATGGAATCATTAGTTCAAAGTCCTTCTTATGGCTATTGCACAAAACAATCAACTTACGTATACACATATCGAATAAAAGTTTGGTTGATTGTTGGTTATGCCCATGGGCAAGTGCAAGAGAGGTCGACGACAGATTGACATGGTTGGTGTCATTCATTTTTTTGTCGATCATCGAAGTGGGATCGTGGATTGCGTCAGTCCTTCACACGTTTTCGCTGGGCGTCCGTACCTCACACGTCTACCATGCCATTTGCGGGCACTAGATTCGATTCCATATCCGACTCTTCCTGCGTTGTTAATTTCGCGGTGTGATTTGAAATTTATCGATATGAGGAAGTGGTCGATTGATGTGGTTGTCTTGAATCCCGCACAGAAGCATGTGTCGTATCTTTTGTGTGAGAAGTCGGTGATGGGCGCTTGGAGGTTGCAATTGTGCATGAATTCTTTCTGCATTCTGCACGATGGGGTTTTGCTCTCCTTTGGTTCTCCGTATTTACCGATGATGTCTGAGTCTGCGGGGCAGTTTTCGGTGTTCCCGATCTGTGCGTTAGCGTCGCAGCCAGTGATGACGGTGGTCCTATCGTCAGCGTTGAGTTCTTGGATGAATTCTGGGAATCTGTCGTAGAATTCGGTGGTTTCATCATGGTCGGTGTTGGTTGATGGGTGGTAAGCGGATACGAGTACGATGTCTCTTGGTTTGTGTTCAAACGTGGTTCGGAGTTTGATGGACATCCATTGTGCGCATCCTGCGATGGGGCCGCTTAGGTTTGGTTTGTGAGCCCCGGCTGCTTCCCATGCTTTCGTGGCTTGTCACCCTCGACAACACCACCCATTCCACCAACTCCAACACCGACTCCAACACCGACTCCATCACCGACGCCATCACTCAGCCCCTCACTCAGCCCACCACCAATCCCATTGATCTCATCACGAACTCCACCATCACCAACATTAGCTCCACCACTGAGTCCACCACCGAGCCCAACACCAATTCCAACGCCAATCCCATCACCGAGCCCAACACTCAGTCCACCACCAATCCCATCACCGAGCCCAACACTCAGCCCACCACCAATCCCATTGACCCCGCCGTCATTGACCCCGCCGTCACCAACTATAACTCCGACACCGACTCCAACACCAATTCCATCACCAAGTACAACACCAAGTCCAACACCAAGTCCAACACTCAGCCCATCACCAACCAAATTGAACTCATCATTGACCCCGCCTGTGGACTCATCAGTGACCCCGCCGTCACCGACTGTAACTACACCACCGACTCCAATACTGACTCCAATGACTCCTCCACTGACTCCAACAACTCCACTACCAACTCCAACACCATCACTGACTCCACCATTGATCTCAACACCGACTCTATCACCGACTCCACTACCACCACCACCGACGACGACAGCGATGACACAATGCTCAACATGAGCATCGAAACTGACCCCGACTCAGACCTCGAAATTGACGACAATGAAGAGCTTGAAATGAACCTCACTCAACTCAACAAAGTCATCATGGCCGCCGCTAAAGACTCCGTACCGAAAGCTCCCAAAACAAAAGCCGACTGGTTCACTGAGAATGTACACAAACTCGAACCCTTGATTGCGAAAAGAAACATTGCATACAGCGACGCATCTGCCGACCCCAAGGACACAGAGAAATCTGCAAACCTGAGACAAGCCCGGAAAGCAGTACGCAAAGCCGTCAAGAAAGCCAAGGGCAGGAGACACAGTGAGGAAGCAATCGACATTGCCGACCACAATTGGAAGTCCAACCCACGAGAAGCATGGGAAGCCATCTACACGATCAAAGAGAACTTCACCGGACATCACCGAAAAGCCGCTGACCTGAAAATGAGAATGGAAAATGGCGAGATTGCCCAAACCGACTCACAGAATCTTGAAGTACTGCAACCCCATTTCGACAAAATCTTCAACGGAGACACCCCCGATGTCAACATCCAGAAGATTATTGAACAAATCGAGCAACGAGACACTTTCGACAAACTCGACGGACCTCCCACGTACAAGGAACTCAAAACTCAGATTAAAAAAATGAGCAACGAGAAGGCAACCGGAGAATCTGGAGTACCCGCCGAAGCACTCAAAGCACTACCAAGAACCGGCCGAAAAATGCTACTGCGAATCATCCGGAACGCTTACCTCGACAAGGAAACCCCACCCGAATGGAAATCCGCAATCCTCAAGTGCCTACACAAAAAAGGAGACACCGGCAACCCAAACAATTGGAGAGGCATCTGTCTGAAAGATACCACAGCACGACTCCTAAGTGGCATCCTCAACACACGACTCCTGAAGATACTAAGCGTCCACGGAATCGACACCCAATTTGGCTCCCAACCAGGTGTTGGATGCAGAGACGGCCTCTACACCCTCAGGACCGCTCTCTCCACCCGCAGGTACCACAACCAAGAGACGTATGCCCTCTTCGTTGACCTAGTCAAGGCATTCGACACAATCAATCATGAACTCATGATTGCCCTCCTGAAAAGATACGGCGCGCCAAACTCGTTAGCGAACGCAATCGAACGACTGTACAAAGACATGTCGGTCAAACTCACAGTTGGGAAGAAAACGGCTCACATACCATACACTGTCGGCGTCCAACAGGGCGACAACATGGCCCCCATCCTCTTCCTCTTCGTTATGCAAGCCCTATCCGAAACCATGGAAGCCGAATGGAACGAACACTCCTCCAAACTTGAATATCGATGCCTACCAACGACTGACGGCAAGACAACCCGTGGCAGACTACTCGCCCAGAGTGTCAGCACAAGGGGCACCTCCTTCAACCTCTTCTACCAACTCTACGTCGACGATGGAGCACTCCTATTCGCAACAAAGGAGGACCTGGAAAAAACTGCACGATTCATGCACGCACACTTCTCCAAGTTCGGACTCACAATGCACATCGGCAAGGACGGCTCCAAATCCAAAACCGAGGCCATGCACTTCCCCGCAAGCCTCCAAAAACCGTTATACACCGTCAACCTTGATGAAAAGACACCCGTCGCAGATGGATACATCACATGGACGAAGACCTTCCGATACCTCGGCTCCTGGATCAGTGATGATCTCAAAGACGATCACGAAGTCGAGACACGCGTCAAGAAGGCATATTCCCAAGTCGGCGCCCTCAGATCATTCTTCCGGTGTCCGTACGTCTCCCTCGTCGCCAAATACAGGATATACCTGGCGATACCCGTCAACACAGCACTATGGGGGTGCGAATCATGGAGCATGTCTGCTCACATCAAACGCACCCTCAACGTGTTCCACCACAAGTCAATCCGTGCAATCCTCGGCATCACCAAGCTCCACGTTGAGATAGAACGCATCACCAACGACACCATCCGGAAATGGTTCAACAACATCGCCCTCCTTACCGACATTGCCACCAAACGACAACTTGACTGGATCGGACACGTCGCTCGACTCCCTCAACACCGAATCCAACGGCAACTACTCCTGTCCTGGACGAACAACCCAAGGAAACCAGGCCACCCCCAATACAACCCACGGAACACCTACGCCACTGCCATCCATCAAATCGTACCCAAATGTGACCCAAAAATTGGAATCGCATCCACCTGGTTTGACCAGGCCGCGATGAAAGACCTCTGGAAATCACGCATAAGAGATTGGTGGACCACAACCGCCAGACCCCCCCTCCGAGAAGACTCACTCCCCCTCCCGGACTTCAGTACAACACTTTGGGATTAAGACTCCCTCCGACCCTCGCTCAACGGACGCCAGAAAAAAATGCATCCACGAAAAACCGTTTCACTGCCCAGCCGAAGACCGAGCCAGCCGACACCCGAAAAACACCGTTTATATTATACTTCACAGAAGAGAAACGACCAATCTCTCTGACCATCATCACAACTCCCACAAATCTCCCCCCGCCGAAACGCAATGCCCATCTACCTGACCAATACCTCCCACTTCCCACCCACTCCTCCGCTCAAACAATGGCACCGACGCACGTCCCCATTCCACCGTCTCCCAACGTCACCAACGTCACCACCGCCACTGCCAAAGCCTCCCCACCAACACCAACACCACAACCAAGAAGCTTCAACCACCGCCCCAGCTCCGTACACGGGTTCTCTCCGAGACCACCGTACAATGCCAACGAGAAATACCACCCCGACAACATCTCCGTTGGCGCTAGACTCAGCGCCGACATCATCCTTCCCGCCGTCCAAAAAGCGAAAACGATCGTAAGAGACGAAACGTTCCGGCACAACGCCCGAACGTGGGCAATCCACAAAAACATGCAATGCACCGCATGCCGACGCACCCCCAACCAAAATCGAGCCTCCACAACTGCACCTGAATCAAACCGCCTCAACACATCCTGGTTTGAAAAGGCCACCACCGACCCGAAACTATCCATCATCCTATGCCCACAGTGCATGTTCGACTCGCCTTGGGTCGCAACATCGAAATACGAAGTGCACATCACCGCCCCCACCTTCAACAACGGTTGGTCCACCACCGCCGCGCAGTGGAAATTCCGAAAGAACAATCTCACCAAAAACACTCTCGTGAGCCACATTCTGAATCTCCCTGACCCCCCTGAACATTTCGTCACCGCCGAACACCTACTGCGCCAAGCCAAGAGACCATCACATGACGTCAATCTTGACGCCTACCATGATGACATCACGGAAGCGCTCGCAGAACGTCGGACGACCGAAAAGCCAAAATCCACCAACAAACGCATCCTCCAACAGCTCAACAATGAACAACTTGACAAGAAATCTAAATTTCTAACCCCCTCCCCCCGTAAACACCGCAAAGCGAAGAAGTACAACCAACCAACAACACCGAATGCCCACCAAAAAGGTTTTGCGCTCGCAGCGAGAACGATCATCCATGACGCTGCCGCAGAAATATATCACAACCACCACACCCACGGACAAACGGACACTTAGATAGTACTAACAACCGGGCTTATGACCGCACGGTTTAGGATCAAATCATCATCATTTATAACTAACATCTTCTCCTTCGGATGATGTGTGCAAAGTAGGTGTGTAAGCTTCTGGGGGCTTATTGTGAATAGGTTTTGATAGGAGAGGCAATTTCAAGGAATTCTGAGCCAAACCTTTTCACCATAAGCCCCTGCCTTCTGAAAACCAATTTTTTAGGTGAGGCGAGCAGGCCCAATAGTATGAAGAATGGATAATTGATATTCATACCTGAAAAAATATGAGAATTGAGAGTTTACTGGTGGACAATGTGGATTTCACACGACTCAGTACCGCGCGACAATCGCGCACCGGTACTGTATGAAACACCAGTATTTGTGGTCGGGTAGCCTCCTTAACAACACAAATGTTACAAATTTGGTCAGTTATTGGGGTGGTCCACACAAGGGTGCTGGCAAATAACAGTGAACGTGACGGGAATGATCCCAGAACAGAACATCGATGAGAATTGCCTAAAGTAGCTCCTAGCTAGTTCATGACAATACTGAAAAGTCATTGCTCGGGTGATAGAGATGCTGGAGACAGTTTTGTCACGTATGGCGTCTGCGCAAGAGATAAGTCATCATGTCGCAACATTGCTTCATCGGCACGTGAGCCGTGCTCTGAAGAGCAAGATATTTCAGGATATTTCCTGTCATTTAGGAATAAGAACACTTAATATAAGGACACAGTTGTTGCAGTTGTTTCAAAATTTGTCAGTCAGAAACAATCATGCTATCATGTTCCTCCGCATGCCATGCCCATGTGGGAGTGCTTTGATCTTCCGGCATTGATGTGTTGTCTACTCCATAACAGTTCTGAGTGACCAAGTTCTTCCAACATGTACTACTACAATAGGCACTACACCTGTACTAGTATGGTTGGGGTTCTACCAAGATCAAAATCAAAATCAAAACAAAGCTCCAGCATACAGTGCCAGAAACAAGAATGTGTCTGTGACGGCTCCTTTCTGATACGGACTGTTCGGTTTGTGATGACTTTGGCAATTGTAAATTGTCTTTCATAGGATGCATGTCCATACTTGGACTTGATCTCCAACTGAATATTGATGTGGATGCCGCCTGGTGTTTTCTCTTTAGGTTGGCTTGAGGATTTTGAACACTCGTGCAATTCAGTGCAATTCAGAGCGTCGAATGGGGGGCATAGATGTTCTTGGAGTTTCAAGACTAGAAAATTTGGCCTCCGACACTTTCTGGGTGACCAGAAGTTGTTCCAACAGATACAGCTACAATCAGGCAATGCACTATATACTGTGGTTGGGATTGTGTTCTAGAGCTATATGGTACCAGCAACATAAATGGTCAAGCAGTTTTAGGCACGCACAGATCAGAAAGAATGGCAAGCAATAAATGGGCTTAAGAGGCTTACTTTTCAGGTCATACTATAACACTGTATATGTTCTTGGAGTTTCAGGAACCTGAAACAGTAAAGAGTGTGCAGTGCTAGAATCCGTGGATTCTAAACAAAGAAGAAATGCACTTGTGCCTTTACGTTCAATTCCGTAAATCTTTTTGAATCATGTCGGTGAATTTGTGCATAAATTCTGTACCTTTGTCATATGTGATCTGACTAGGCCAGGGATATTTTGTTAACCACGTCTGCTCTACTAAGTTGGCAATGGAGTAGGGATACTTGTTTTTGATCTTCCTCATTGGGTCGATCAGAGTTAGGCACCATAACTGGAGCTTGTCGTCTTCTTCATTCCTAGAAGCTTTCTTTTTGTTTTTATTCTTTTTGATTTGATTGTGTAGGGTCCAATTTTAAGTCTACACATAATTTGTCCCATGGAGTCACTTCAACAACTTTTTCGGGTACGTGTCCGTACTTCTTGTAAGTACATTTGTCTTCTGACATGTTGGACATTTGGAGCAGATGT
>JAVCKV010520481.1:0-11398 GCA_032274145.1 Herpochondria borealis | reverse complement strand
ACATAACGCTGACTTAGCCTGTCTGCCGCTCTCCTTGAGAGTACTGGACACGCGGGTAGGTAGTGCACAGACGTAGGGCACCATGCGATAGCGATAACGATATTAACCCCCCCAATATCTGTAGTATCAGTGGTCCTTTAAGGTCAATGTGTATTACTGTATGTCCCTTAATCTTGTAGCACCTCCAGTGTCCTCATTGTGTTTGGTTCTCCAGGTGTTGGTTGGTAATACCAACATTCGCGTCCTCACTCCCGTGGGACTTGCTTGTTCAATATAGCGTGTATTTGTGATGTATATGCATATGTAACGTCAGCGTTAAGGTGCGCCGGTCAAAGGTCGTACTTTCAACACTCATCAAGCTTGCTGTCAACGAAGGTGGTTCCTACTCTTTTACCAGGCGTCTTGAAGAGCTTCGCTTCGACCACTATATCTGATTCCACCTCGAGTCTCACTTTGTCTATTACGGAGTGGTCAAAGGTCGCGGCCTGGAACATTCCTCGCCAGTCTTCCAGATACTTTGTGGTGTCTTTCCAGTCATCTTCACAGACTTGTTCGGTCACTTCCTTTTGTCTGAGGACACGACACAAGAATGCAGCATCTTTAGTCCTTTTCATATACAACAATCCGCTGGGCCCCCAAGTGTTTAATCGAACAATTTTCATGAATACAAAATGCGGCTCTGTCCCCCATGTCTTTCAAACAATATGGTTATGAATAATTCAACAAGCGAAGGCAATATTTCTTACCAGAATGCGGTTGAGCGCTCCCACTCCCCTCCAGATCCCTCTTCAGGGTAGGTCGAAGAGGCGTGGCAACGTCACCATTACCAAGTTCCTCCGGGGAAATGCCGACTCTTTAGCGAGCAATGCCAAAGCGTCATTCTCTGTCGAGCCAGACGACATGGTAAAATCTCAATTGTGTGTTCCGAATCCACCCAGACTGCTTGATCAATGGTGCACCCTAACTGAATCCGGAAACACAAAAGAGTGAGAACCAGTGGATAGGTACTATTCCAAACTTACCTGTTCTTCGTTGATGAATCACTTTCTAGTAAGCGGTAAATTCCCGAGTATGGGGTAAGACTTGATCCTCCTACCCCTCTGTACTCTGAATAGTGATTCCTTTACCGAGGAAACTGTAATTGTGGTTCGCAGGTAGGTTCCCAATATGAACCTACCTGCAAGCATCTGGAAAGATCGCATGGCCAGAGAGGCTTGTCATGGCCACTGACTTCTCAGTTCAGCTGCCGTCAATGTTCTCTCTGGGACGCGGTGCTTCATGTGAAGTGGCATAGTAACCGGTAGAAACAGTTTCCAACATTACCCGGAGGTAAGTGGAGGCTAGCTAGTACGTCTAGAACTGCATTCCGAGGTTTATAGCTCATCCGGACCATTGCTGCATTATAACTATGGTCCGAAGGTGATGTTTTTCACCACGCTTTTGCGGACTCGGTGTTATGGTTCGGATCGTATTCTAACCGGCGTTGTCATCATTCGGATCTTCTCGACATATCTTCTTGCGTCGCATATAATGCGATGCGTATACCGGCGGATCAAAGATCATCCAGTAGAAAACATGATGATTCAGGAGATCGTACAGCAGTCAAGGAAGCGCAGATCCTACAAACATCGGAGTAGAGGTGCGAAGACCAGAAAGATCGTATTGAGGATATCCGTAGATGGCCCCTATGGTAGTACCTCGGCTTGCTCTGGAAGCACGTGCTCGTAAGATGCTACCCTAGCGGAGAGTCATGCTGAGAGTGACCTTGCCAAGAACATGTTCTTCCGACGTCACTATGCAAAAAAAAGATCGTCAAAACCCCGGAATTCCTCAAGAACAGACTGGTCATTCTCTTCGCTCTATGTAATATCTATTGACAAATATTTAGGAGAAAAGTATTCAGAATGTATAAGTATACATGTACATCTTCAGAATGTGATCCAGAGGAAAGAACAAACAGGAACACACAAGTCATATTATAAGCTGAGAACACGACTGATTGATTCGTAGCCTCTGCTTACTGTACGAGTATTGTCGTCAATAAACATCCACGATGCTTCCTCCTCTCTCCAAGACTGCCACCAGAGGAGTCTCCTCTAGGCACTGGGTCGCCATCTTGGCTGCTCTGGTGGCTACTTCGGTGGTTTCCTATCAACTTGCGAAGTTGATCACGGCGAACGAAATCAAAGTCTTGGCTCGTGAGAATCACATGCAAACGCTTGCCATGGCCGAGAAAACAATCGATGCGTCTGTTATTGCGGAACTCTATCATGCAATCTCGGAGGAGCGCTTGACGAAGATTGCAACGCAGTACAAGGCCGAGTACGCCGCGGCGACTCCCTTTCCGCACATTGCGATTGACAATATTTTTCCTGCTCGCTTTTTAGAACAAGTCATCAACGAGAACCCCGAAAGTCTTACAAAGGATGGTTGTCTCAAGTCCGCCAAGGTGTGTTTTCAAGAATCGACGCAACGTAAAAAGTCCACAGTGGAACGTGAGGACATGATGGGTGTCCACACCAAGATTCTCTTTTCCGCCATGAAGTCATCCAACTTTATCCATTTTCTCGAAGAGCTCACTGGTATTGAGCAGATTATTCCTGATCCTCATTATCGTGGTAGTGGCTTGCACATTATCGGACCAGGTGGCAATTTGGACATCCATGCCGACTTTAACAAGTACCACGATTATAAGCTCGATCGACGCGTCAACTCCTTCATCTTTTTGAACCCCGAATGGCCCGAAGACTACGGTGGTCACTTGGAACTGTGGTCCCGCGACATGGAGTCTTGTCACCAACGTATTCTTCCAACGCTCGGACGCTTTGTCGTCTTTTCGTCGACTGACTTTACCTATCACGGTCATCCCCAACCACTGGCGTGCCCCGAAGATCGTGCGCGTCGCAGCATGGCTTTGTACTACTATACCAATGGTCGACCCAGTGACGAATGCCTCAAGGGAGATTGTACTGGCCGGGGACATTCGACGCTCTTTCAAACACCAGTGGGATGTGAGATTTGTGAAGAGTCGTCGTGCAAGGCCTATCAAGATGACTTTGATGTACCAGTTGCAGAAGAGAAACCCTAGGAAATGAGCGACTCAAGCGAGCAGCTACTTGTGAACCGAGCGTCGTGTAGCCTTTTGAGTAGAACAAATGTAAAGATAAGATATTGACATGCAATCAAGTAGGATACAATCGTCTGTGAAAGCTGAAAGCCAACTACTACCTACCACGAAAACGAATGGTGCTTGTGATACATACTAGGATGGTCAGCAAGGTACCAAACACTAGAACTACGAGGCCGCCTCGACAATTCTTCCACTTTCGAGTGTCATTATAGGGTATACTAGAAGAACCGAAGATCCTCATCAGGTTGGAAGAACCTATCAGGGGGGGCGAACTGCAGCCATTTGCTTAAGCACTAAATCCGCATCACGATCATGTTAGACTACCTCCCCTCAAACAGGCTGAGGCTAGCTCCGCGCCAGCGAGACAGAAGACTCCGGCTGGCATACCAGGTTGGTGGGAAGCCGGTTCCGGAATGGTGAGACCACAAATCAGACTAAAGCGCCATAATCCACAAGCTGCAAGAGATTAGGTTCGCAATACTCATTACGTAAGACCACACCAGGTAGCAGTAAAGAACAACATAGACACCTCACTATATTCGAATATGCGTCAAGCTATTACCAATCTCTGCGCCCGTTCAGAGAATTTCGAACAACTGCAGTGCAGATAATGTGGTGGAACTTTGACAGTATGATTATGGTGGGCAAGGTTCTATCTGACAGTGCCAAACGGGGAATGGATCGCCAACACACTCGCACTTGCTCAACGGGGACAGCTTCTTTTTGCCGTCACCACACTGTCTAGTACCAAAGAAGCATGTGCTCGGGTGCTGCTGCAAATGATTAGCACAACCATATCCCTGAGGAGGAGTTACATTTTGGTGGCAAAATTGGTCATTGGTCCTCGGGTGCAGTTTCTCCTTGGTGACCAACTGCGTCTCCTCTGTGCTGCCCATCTTTTTGGGCTGCAGCTCCACATCGCTGCCTTTCTTGCTTGAGCTTTCACTTACTTCTGGCGATTCATCCTTGCTGTCCTTGTGGCTTGGTTTGCCGCTCTCTTCTTTCAGGGTAACTTCGCTTTCCTTCTTGCTCGGCTTTTCACTTTCTGGTATTGGCTCTTCTCTTCTTTCATGCTTGCTTGATATCACACTCTCAGTCCGAGGCTCATCTTTGCTGTCCCGTTTCGTTGGTTTGCCACTGCTCTGTTTGCTGCTTTGTGGTTTGCCTTGGCTATCTACCTTGGTTGGCTTATCGCTGGTCGATCGTGGGTCGTCCTCACTAACCTTCTTGTCGCTTTCTATTGGCTTCTCTGCATCACTGTCCCTCTTGCTTGGTTTTTCACCGCTCGATTGCGACATCTTGTTGTCCTCCCTGTCATTCTCCCTGTCTGTTTTGCTGCGGACAGGAAGCGTGCCGAGTGGGCAAGGTTCTGGTTGGCAATGCCATACAGGCACTGTATCACCGACGCAGGTACATCGACTCAAGGGACGCTTGCGTTTAGTCTTGCCACATTGTTGAGTCGCCATGAAGCAAGTACGAGGGAGTTTCTCGGCGCCCACAGTATGATTTCTACAGTGAGCACCTTCTGGTGGTCGTCGCGCCTTTTTGTTCAAGTGGCAAGTAATGTCTTCGGGCGCGCCTGTTGGAGCGAAAGAAGTAGGAAATATCAGTACTGGTGCGATTCCTTCGGGTGCGTCTGTCGGAGCAAAAGAAGTAGGAAACAGCAGTACTGGTTCGACGACAATGGGGGCGAACATGACAGACATTGTTGGACTATTGGAAGGTGCTTCTGATGGCGCCACAGATGGTGCCAACGTCGGACTATAGGATGGCGTTCTCGAAGGCACGTTGGACGGATTGGGGCTAATCGACGGAGATGTTGATACCTTGCGAGATGGAGGAATGGACGCTTCTAATGGTTGCGATGTTGGACTTGCTGAAGGAACGGGCGAGCTGTTCCAAGGTGCCCCGGATGAGTATGATGGGTGTACTGTTGGGCCTTTTGAGGGGATAGGAATAGCAGACGGATACTTTGAGGGTATGGTGGTCGGCGCACCAGAGTCTGAAGGTATAGGTGTTGGGCTCTCTGAAGGATGAGACGGAACCGACGGAGTTGCTGGTGAAGTGTGAGATGGAGCCCCTGATGGGTATAGTGTTGGACTTGTTGGAGGTTCATTAGATGGCGCATCGGATGACATTTTGGACGGAGTATCTGACGAGTAGGATAAATGCAGTGTTGGTCTTTCGGTGCCTTTAGAGTTGAACGACGAGATTGATGTTGGATCTATCGAGGGAACGATAGATGGGCGTACTGATGGACTTGCTGAAGGAATGGGGTTGGCTGTTGGGGTAAGCGACGGTGTATTGGTCGGAGGGGCAATTGAGTATGTCGGGTGGAAAGTTGGACTTGGCGAAGGCAAGGGACTACGATACGGAGAATCTGATGGGGTGGCGGGAGGAGCGATGGATGTATATGACGGATGCAGTGCTGGCGTTGTTGACAGAATCGGGCTAGATGATGGAGTCTCCGATGGTGAGTATGAGGGGTACAACGTCGGACTTACTGAAGGAGCGGGGCTTGAAGTCGGATACTTGGACGGCTTGGAGGACGGTGCGACAGTATGAGACGACTGCAGCGATGGAACGGTAGAAGGGCTAGCGGATGGGTGCGCGCTTGCTGTATTGGAAGGCGTAGCTGTAGGGGGCGAGCTAGGTTTGTTGGTCGGGGCTACCGGAGCAACTGCTGGCGTAGCTGTAGGAGGCCAGCTAGGTTTGTTGGTCGAGGCAACTGGAGTAACTGTTGGCGTTGCTGTAGGGGGTGAGCTAGGTTTGTTGGTCGGGGCCACTGGAGCAACTGTTGGCGTTGCTGTAGGGAGCGAGCTAGGTTTGTTGGTCGGAGCAACTGGAGCAACTGTTGGGTTTTCGGCGTTTCTGGTGCCTTCTGTTTGCGTCAAGTTTTCTTTGTGGTGTTCCTCCTCATCATGGAAATCGTCGTGCTCTTCCTCGTAATAGTCATCATCGTAGTATTCTTCAATTTCGTCGTCAGGTTCCCCACAACTACTGCAGTCTTTGCCTTCTTTCCCATATTTTCCCTCTTTCCCGCCCTTGTCGCTCTTCATGCCCTTCAGTCGTCGCAAAGGGAGTTCATCTAGGAGAGAGCTTCGTAAGATGTTGGAACCTCTGATAGAATACGTTCGAGATGCCACGATGAGAATAGGTGAGGTGCCTACTAGTAGCACTGCAGCCAACAAGCTTTGGGTAATGAGAAGCATGCTGAATGGTGCTGCTTTGATATTATGTTTGGTTTAGTGAATTGACCAGAGGGCCAAGTCCGTGACTGTTCTAAAGGATGCTCAGGACTCTGGGCTCCGTTCACGGCACTCGTTTGTAATTCTCTCACTGCATTTCATCGTCGCGGCGTTGAATCCTTGAAAGAACTATTGTGCTTTGGGCGTTGTGCCGAGGCAGGATTTGTCTAGTTGTTTAGGTTGTCGATTTGCGAAAGCATCTAGAATCTCTAGAGAAACGTATATAACATACCTGGGTTACGACTCTAATAGTTTTGAGCTAGTGAATCCTGTGAACTACTACTTGCTTATGAGGGGGGAAGAAGCCCGCGAAAACCGTCTGAAAAGACTCATAATCTGAACGGATGCCATCGGTGGGGTGACTCCAACGCAACCATATGTTGATCCAATGCACCCTGTAAGTCGTTGTAGGCTTGGACATCCATTGAACATTTAGCCTGTCGGAATTTCACGATTTAACACCTCCATGGCAATTGTTATCATAAGCAATGTACATCATGAGGAGCAAATCGGGAACATAAGATGATCACTATAGTGAAAAACTGGCGAGCAAATTGCACTTTCATTAAGCAACAGATTCGAGTATGCAACAAGGCTCCCATCTGTAAGTAGAGGTCGCACCCTGTGCGTCTTGTCAGGTAATGGACGGAGTGCTCCTTCGCATACAACTGTGCAGAAATGGCACGAGCAGTGCCAGCAAAAGCAAACTAGCTGTACTTGGTACAAATTGTCGTTCAAGGCCTCACTTTCTGGGCAGGGTATTGGGCCCTGACTATTAGCGGACCAGGTGAGCTATTTGAGCATAGCAAGTAACACCTCGACGTCAAGAATCGCAGATCGGCTGGTGTCCTCCTTCACGATCGATTCCTACGTAGTCTTTGTGTTCAGGAGCTTGGCAACTGGACCTCCAATTTCCACTCGATGCACTTTCTTTGCAGGCGCACAAAACGTAACATTGATAATAATGCAAACCAAACACAACACAACTGCAGATAGATGGTATGGATTTAGAACCAAACAGGGCGGCGTGCAAGATTGGACGTTCGAGGGCCCATTTCAAGATACGAGTCTATACTCTCGCCATTGCGATAGCGCATGAGCTAGTGTGTGTGTGTGTGCGACAAGAGTGAACCACGCCACATCAAACGAGTCTATAGCAAACAACCGGCGTCTTTCGAACGGATGTATGCATGCACTCATGCACAGGCTGTAAGTATGCCGCTCTACCTTGGTTTTTTCCGACTGGTTGGTGTTCACGTCCACAAAATCGTTCACACGGAAAAGTTCAGAGACGACAAGTGATAGTTTTGCACAAAACCCTGCAACCAGATGCGTGGTGTGGATCCACGGCGTCAATTAACATCATACAATTCATCCCCTTTGGTGATATCTGTCAGTGCCACGAGCGAAAGTCCAGCGTTAGTTCCCTGCTCAGAATGTTCTCGATAGACTGTGTTTGGAGATTCATTGTGATTGAGTCCATTGCCAGGAATCCGCATGCCAAATAATTGTTCCTATTCTTGTACTTCTTGAGAGGAGGAAGCAGCCTTAGGCTGCTTCCTGTCGACCTCTTGTCGGTTTACTTGACTGGCTCGCAGGTGCTTCGTCCGTTTTGAATCTGGAGATGCACTTGTCTGTCTCCACCGTTTTCAAGGATGGAAACCTGGTTATCTATACTATGGCTATTGTCGACGATGCGCGGCAAGAAACCAGACGCACCGACGCACCTCGAATCAGGTTACAATTCGAGACCCCACTCTTATAAATTGCTCAGGTAAATCTTGTCTTGCCGTCCAGCAACATCTGAAAGCGTCTAGGCATTCACTGTTGCACCAAAGATCAGAGCAAATTATATCGCAGCAAACGAAAAACAAGAAAAGATAGAAGCTCAAACAATGACAGAAGAAAGAAGCAACAAGAAGAAGATCGTCGCTCGTCTCATCGTCATAAATAGAGATACACGCAGTCACACAGCGAGGCAGAAGACTTACGTGGTATATGTGCTTGTACCATCGTATGAGTCTTTGAAGGTTGGTAGGAGATAGGAGAACAACTATGATACAGTATGATCCAAATCCAGATCTCTTGTTGTTGTTCGTTGTTGTTGGTTGTTGGATTTCAATTTGTGAAATGCAACGAGATGACCAAAGTCCAAAGCGTCATATTGAGAACAGCCAGCAAAATCGAGCTAGCACGTGGCGTTGCTGAAAATTGTATGATACAAGCCGGTAAGAAGACGTTAAAATGAAATGCAACGTGCTCATAAAACTGTCGGGATACAATTTTCGATCTTGCGAATTCAAGTCACTTTCGTTTGAGGTTTCAAGATGGATGATGATAAGAATCCGATATATCCATCGTGTTAGACAATCGAGTAGGCGTTTCGGTGCGGGAATGTAGTCTAGATACATTATACATAGAATGTCTACCAAACTCGAGTTCTCGTCTTCACGCTATAGCTACTTCTGGTTCCGTGTTCCTTCTCTTGTACCTGTTCACGCCTCAATCTCCTCCTCAGAAGACGCATCTTCTTCCGCGTATTGATTCGTTCCACCACGTGGGCTCTCTGGAATCGTGCTAGTATCTTCCATCATTTCCTCCTTGGCTGGTTCTTGTTTCTCGACGGCCGCTGGGACAACGCGCGGCACAAGCTTGAGGTAGATCGTGACACAGACATAGGTAAAGGCGCAAGCCAACCAGAAAAAGGCCGCTGCCACCGATGACCGCCCATGAGGCAACCTGTCCTGGTCGTAAACGTAAAAGTAGCTCAGAACGACGTCCATGACGGTTCCAATAAAGAAGAAGAGGTTGGCAACCATCAAGGCGATGCGACACTGAGCACCCTGGTGAACGAGCAAGAACAGGGCCTCGAGTGCAAAGAGATGAACCGAGACGGCGTTGAAGATAAGCGCAAGACGTTCGTCCTTTACAATCAGCATGCTTGAGGCAATTCCAAAGGATGCCGCGAGAATCATAATGAGATGGAACCAGTGACGTTCTCTGATGAAATCCAACAAGCCAGTCAGGAGAAAGCAAAAGGCAGCTGCAAAGTAGAACATCATGTACCGTGTGACCCACGAATCCACGTCGTCGTCTTTAACTTGAAACACGTAGTCGTCTTCCCATGGGGAACGATCGTCAGTCTCGTTGTAGTTAGTCATGTTGTAGTACCAATCATTCCAAGTCCAATCATCGTCAGCGTCCACGACATATTTGGGGACGTTGTAGTCGTAAATGTACTGATACCACTCCAAAGATTCCACAGCCAGGACTAAGTAGAGACAGGAACCGAGTAGAAAGATTAGGTTGGAAGTGAGAGCGAACCAAAAGTTTGGATTGGAGTCGTCGTCGTCGTTCTTGTAGGCCTCCATCTCTTGATTCTCAAAGTGGGTGCTGAAACAATGAGAATGTGATCCGTTAGTACAAGACTGGCAGTTTGCGGTTCGTGTATGAAGTACGGAACTCACCTGGGAATACGCTTCGAGAGCAGTCCTTTTCCGGCTGGAACATAACGGCTGCTAGTCGTGTGTGTATCCATACCCTCGTTGGATCTGTCACTGTAGTTGTGCAGACGTGGTTCGCGCTCATGATCCTTCTTCGTCGCAGGGTAGTACTTGTGACTGTTGGAGTGAGACTCCTCCGGGAGGTTCTTGTGGGACGACTCGAGAGTGGGCATGATGAAGGAAAGCTTATGTCGATCGATTGTTTGGTTGCTCGAATTGTTTGTGTTGCAGAGTTCGGCGACATCGCGTGAAATGTTGCAATTTCGAATTCTCTTCCATATCTATAACCTCGCGAACTCCCGTGTCATCCTTGTGGCACACCACCCACCTTCTCTAACAACATCCAGATTCTGCAGGTAGGCCAAAAGTTGCTTACCAACCTCAACCTCAACCCAGTCTGCCACTTTTCTCGCGACCAGCCTCAACTCACATTGACACTTTTCTCGCGACCAGTGTGGCCTTCACGACGCACTGTCCAGTATGTCCTATACTAATTGTGCGTATAGTATTTTTAAAAGCTTGTCGCCACTAATTGAATCACTGCGCTAGCAATAGGCTGCAGTCTCAGCTAAATAGTAGGGTACGAGAAACCTTTAAATTGCCGTACTGTAGAGGTGCGGAAAGATCTAAAAGATCGCTGCCGAGGTGCGGAAAGATCCAAAAGATCGCGGTGCGGCAAAACCTGAAGATCACGGTACGGGAAAATCTAATACCGCAACAGGGGTGCAAAGATACACCGTGGTCGAGGTGACAAATCTCCGTGGAGGCGGAAAGATCCAAAAATTGCAGCGGAGGTGCTGATGCTCTCGACTGAGGTGCGGAAAGATACAGGGTCGCAGCATAGCCACAATGAGCCGCCGCCACTGCGAGTATAAAGGCTACCGATGCTACAGTAGCAGCATTACTTTTCACGGCACATGATTTCCTCAGGTGGACTGACCAACTTGGGAAAAAAGAGAAACAAATAGAAAAGGAGAAAGAAGAGAGGGAAGGAGGGTGTACTTAGTAATTCACGCGAAATAGACTACATATAGAACTAAGGCACGGGCTAGACTGCGAAAATCACGGTATAGACAAGAGACTCCGAGGTATATTCTGACACCTTCCACCTGGGTGCAATCGATCCAACACGGAGGCATCGAGAATGTGGCCTGGTAGAGCTGATTGGCAGCTGTTATTAAGCTCGCTCGAAGTGCTCACGTTTCTCCTCCTTGTCAGGACTCCGTAGCAACAGTCTAGAGAACTAGTAGTCTCTCGCTGGAGGTGGAGAGGTGTTGTTTCATCTCAAGAGTACTTTTGCTATGTGCTCATATTTGTCCTTCGTGCGGTTACTACTGTACTAGTAGGTTTTAGGAGGCAACTTTCTGGTGCTACTGTCTTAGTACGACCTGTTCACGTTTTGATCGTCTATGTGAACCTTACCTTCTCGTTTCAGTTATCTACTAAGCTGTCCCCGCAAAAGTCAAATGTGCGTGCAAAGGGAAACTTCGTGCATCCCTCCTCAAATTTCAGATGCC
>JAVCKV010520370.1:0-11400 GCA_032274145.1 Herpochondria borealis | reverse complement strand
GCCAGCCAGGCCAAAGGGTGGAACTACTCCTCGCAAGCCCCACACCACGTCTAGCACGAAGGCCAGCGCGGGCAGTGTCACTCCCGGCAGCACCCTCGGTAAGAAGTACCGTAGCCCCTATGGATCACCTACCGACAGACAAGTGGTCGCCGCAACGACAGCTGGTCAGAAGACCAAAACGACTGATGCCCCAAAGGACAATCAAGAGATCCAACTTGAAGTTGAACCACCAGCTGACAAAGCCCCTGCCTTGACAGCCAGTGAGACCAACATGGAAAACCATGGAGATCTCTCTGAAGAAGAGTCAGGAAATGATGAGCCCCCAGACGCCAAAACGGCAGAAGATGACGAATCATACAACGGAGACGGAAACGAAAAAGGAGCCGACGACGACGATAACGCCGACGCCGATGACAAGGGTGAGAGCCCTAGGAACGACGACGACGACAATACCGATGACGACGGCGACAACAAAGTCACAGATGGAGACAAAAATGGAGCTGGACAGACCGACGACGATGAGGATGATGCAGCTGATAAAGCTTGCACCCCCGACAACGGAAATCCACCTACAGGATTGCTACTTGGGCAACCCACCCAAGGCACTCCCACCAAGAAGGCAACGAAAGCCAAGATCACCATCCCCCCGCCCCCCAACACCCTGACCCATCCTTGATGAATTGGAGCACAATGATTACCTTTTATTGACTGAAACCATCCAGGTACACCTCGATAAAGACAGGATCAGTGAAATCATTGCTGCAGTCCTTGTGACGCAGCAAGCAGACGGCATTCGGAACTCCATCGTCACGCTAGCCCACGAGATGACGGTACTATCAAACGAAGTCAACCACCGCATCGCCAGGCTGACCCCATGGAGAGAGAGGAAATCATACACTCCTCTCGACGATCCGTACCTTCCAATAAGTGCACGAGTCAGCGTTACGCTGACCAACACCGCGAGACTCAAGGACAACGCTACGGCCACAGAGCTCCGAGACAAAGCGGCGCTCTCTCGCAAAACTTTCGTCACTGAAATGAGCGAGTACATGCTCCGAATGGCTATATTGGAAGCCCAAGCATCCAACGAAGCCCGTGCCGACGGCTTCATTAAGTATCTCACCGCCCTCCTTGACCTAATGATAACTACCGAGCTGCATCTAAACCGCAGGCTCGACGTCGATCTCAAGATTGAGGAGCTTGCAATCATAACCCTGAAATTGTCACTCGACTCGCTACCAAGTGCCTACTTTCAGGATTACCTACTCACGAATCGGACAGCTCTTGCAGCAGTCATCACCGCAAGAACTCCTGGTGCCTACACCGAGGCGACGAGAACCGCCCCGCCCGATCTACAACCTGATGACAAAACAGTCGTCGAGAAAGTGAGCAAGGACCTACTGACCTTCCTACCGATGATCACCCAACAGCTACAATTCAAGCACATTGATGAAGTGGCACAGAAACACACTCTAGAGTCAAAACTCACGAGGAGAACTGAACTCGCCAAGACATTGGTCGCCACGGAGGAGACTAACGACCCCCTCTCCCAAGTCCGGCAGCGCGATTCGACACTAGAGGATCTCATCAACAGGAAGACCAAACTGGCCGCCGACAAGGCAGTACGCATCCAACTCAAGCCCATCCGCAAGAGAATGACCGAAAAACTATCGGCAAAAAACTTACAAGGCCGCCTAGCCAACCTCCAACAGGCGCAGCCCAAGAGCGGAGGAAACGACCTGGACGGAGACGAAGACAACGACGAGACCGATGCCGACACGACACGCCAGCAGGGCCGCCAAGACTCCGCTCGACCCCACAAACAAGCGAAGCCCAACCCCGGATCCAAACGCCAACCCAACCGCAAGAAACAAGCGAAAGGGCAGTCAGACCAGACGCACGGGGACACAAAACCACCTGCAGCGAAAAAGAAGACACGGCGTGGAAAAGGATATGGGAACAAGGGACAGAAAGTGAACGGGAAGCAACAGAACCGAAAAGGAAACGAGCAACCTCAAGGAGAATCGAAACGCGCCGCCAAACGCGGAAAACACCGACGTACGAAAAGCAACTAGCCCAACTCCAAGCTAAAGCCAACCAGCGCACTGCACAAGTGCTCAACAACACTTGGAAACGCCTCAAGTACGAGTATGGCTTTGCTGCACGGATCGACCTTCCTGTCTGGCGACGTAACCAGCAAGCACTTGCGGATACGCCACCAGCCTGCTTTCTCAACCAACCAGTTGCATTGGGATACCACAACCTCTGCACTGAACTGGAACCCCCCGTGGTACCCACCGCCTCCTTGGTGAGGGCCACAAATTCTGCATCCAGCGCAGCCGACCACCAACCAACTGTGACGACGGGATCTACCGCCTCCGCAAGAGTATACGACTCCGACAGTGGCTGATTGGCGAGGGCCTAGTCCACCCAGACTGCGACAACAGTGGAGGCTACAATCCACGCATCTACGTCCCATCTAAATGGATCCCACCTACGGCAGAATGCGAACTCGAGCTTCGCATGATGGACTTTGCTACACGTATTGAACATGTTAGCAGCCTCTACTCGCACCAGCACCCACGTACTAACCTGTCCAAGTTTCAGTACAGCGTGATGCAGGAAATCAAGCGAGATACCAGATTCATCGTGCTCCTAACGGACAAAAACCTCGGACCAGCCATCATTGAGCGCAAAATCTACCTTAGAGGCTGCCTCGATGACCACCTGCTCAACGAGAACACGTACCGGCGCCTGTCACCTGCCGAATCTGGGAAGCTCATCGCCACTACACAGAGTACTCTCGCCGACCTCATACACTTCTTTAAGAAGTCGATTGACGACGCAGAGTACACGTATTTTGAGCGTAGCTTCGAAGAGAAACTCCGTCTCCCGCAGTTCTACATCACTGCAAAGGTCCACAAGACACCGTGGGCCACGAGACCAGTTGTTAGCTGCGTTGGCAGCTACAACGAGATCTTCTCACGATGGCTCGACTTCCACCTCCAGCGCCTACTTCCACTCAGCACCACCTACCTCCGTGACTCCAACCAAGTCATTGACGAAATCAAAGAGCTCGGAACCCTCCCTCCGACTGCCCGCCTCTTTACTGCTGATGCCCAATCAATGTACACTAACATGTTAGAACAATAGAATGTAAACCTCTAGAAAGCAGTTTCTAGAGACATGTAGCTGAAGATAGATAGAAGTATAAAGCAGTTGTAGCAACGCCCTAAACACCTTTGGTTGCGGATTACTCAAATCAGGCAACAAAAGTGTAATTAGACGAAAACTATTCCGCCAAGTAAACTAGTTTACTTGGCGGTTTTCGGCTCGGCCAACTGTGCAAGTAGGCCAGCGTACAACGTGGTATGGCCGGTGTACTTGCAGATGCCAAGACACCATTCGGATGGTGCGACATTGCGAGTCATCCCGACTGCAATGTCACACCGTCCCACTGTGTCTCAACCGGATGCCCGGTAAAGAGCAATACTGCTCACGAAACACAGGGGGATTCCACGACAGTGGGCGAGTGCACCGTGGGCCAGTAGCCGGTACCACGCCATGGATCCTCGTTAGAGATACTGTTGTACGCACGTACGTACGCTCAAGTCTCGACGACGACATCAATATACGACAAGAAGAAGAGCGACGCTCGACTCGATGCAAACCTGTTGATTCTTCAAAATCTTCTACGTAATACGTGGATGATCGTGTTCGCGAAAACAAGTCGCTTTGTAGACTTTCTCAAAAACGTCGCTCAAGTAAAAGTCTTGTGCTGGTGTTGATAGTATGGAAAAGCGATGGGTGGCAAAACGACTGTTGTTGTGAAGCACCCGTCAAAGGAACGAATCTTCATCAATGTGCTGAAACCATACGAATGAACAAAGAGAGTGCGATCTACCACAGAACCGGACAATAGCGCTGATATATATATCTATGAAATACAGCGAGAGACTGGACAAAACACGCTGCTGCTGTGATATTCGAGTGAGTTCCACGAACATATCAAGGACACGACAAAAGAAGAGACGTCAGGAGATCAAGAATCAATTGCTAGACGGCGTATCGCTTCCATAATATCCTTCCAAAAACACACACAGTCATCAACCAGGCCGAGAGAGATACCTCACGCAAGATCTACATTCGCAAGCAACGGGGCGTACTATTAGGCACAACACACACACGCTGCTACAAATTCACACAAAGTCTTTGACATTTGAGATGATGTATTTATTTATGAAAGACACTTTTATGGGACGTGTTATATTGCTTTTGTGTCCCTCGAATATAAGGCAGAGTAAGTACATCACCACCTTACCATCTCATGATTGATTTACATGGTTTGAGCAACGGGACAAGCTTCGGTATCACACTGCCAAGTGTCACCATTGCAGAAGCAGCGAGTAGTTGGATACGCGCCGATGCTGCACTCCTGGTCTCCAAAGAAGCACGTCTTTGGGTTACGAGAGCAACGTTCACCATTTGGTGGCGGTCCCGAAGGCCTAATGAAATCGTCACGTTTGAAGCAACGACGAAGATTGACGCCATCAAAGGTATCCGCGACAAGTTGCCACCATTCTGGTTCAACGTACCCCACCCCAGATGACCTTCCAAACACTGGGTCGTCCCCATTACTTGGAGCAGCACTTGGAGAATCAGAACTGCACCTGGCATCCTGGGCGATGGGATCCTCAACGACTTCCTCGTCAAGGGAGGCAACAATGTTGGCGGTAAACTCGGCACGAATCGTCTCTGCGAGATCTCCGCTGAATGTGTAGTTGACGGGGCCGCGTCTGTAATCAGCCGGAAGAATCTCGTTGCGGAAGATGGACTCGAATCTGGCAACGTCGATTGTTTCGAGGTTCGGGTCTTGACCAATAACCATGATCAAGGATGCCTGAATAGAGAGGGACCCAGTGGCTGCTCTCACGCCATCGGTGACATTTGGAGAGCCGTTGAAGATCCTGGTGTCGAGGATTCGTGAGCGTTGATGGGCAGCAATGTCGGCACGGGTGAGAGTGGGAGAGTCTCCGGCAAGGGCAAGGAGCTGATCAACGAGACCATCATCGGGAAGGAACTCTTGGGCAGCACAGAAATATTGATCAGTGCGAACCATACTAGCGTCATGGATGATACCAGGGTTGCGATTGAAGAGGTTCGAGATGGGGAAGACGTGGTCCTCAGGAGCGATTGAATCTGCTGCGGCTCCATCGACCAACTCGGTGAGGTTGTTACGAATGACAGATGCGACTGGACCATTGAGAAGGAGCTCGGGTGTCACATCAAAGACATCGGACAGAGCGGCAGCCAAGTCTGACAAGATGACGTTCTGGCCGTCTCGATTGAGGAATCCGTGGTTTGCAAGAGTGTTGATGGCAGGACAAGGACTGCGCACGGCGCCCTCGATCTCCGAAGGATCAATGAAGATGTTTTTGACTGGTGGGAATACCTGGAGCTGACGAATCGCATGAGGTTGACCCTTTAGTTGGAAGTAGCGAGATTGGTGTTAGCGAAGCGATAGAGTTGTTTTTGACACGACACGCTAATAGATGGGCACAGTCCTACTGGAAGGTAATCAGATAAGAGAGGAGTGACCTTGATCTTACCTCTTGTCCGTCATTAATACGCTCAGATGGCACGAGCTTTCCCTCCATGTTTCTTGTGGTCCCTCCATAGGAAGCACCAGCACAGGCCAGAATCACGAGAGACTGAAAGGCAAGCTTATTCACAAAGAGCATGATTAATGACAAACACTTGTAGCAAAAATGAAACTGTTTATACTTGGACAAGCCGAATAAAAGTGAGAAGGTGCTGAGCATTTGAGCACCACTACCCACTGTTCTTAATAGCGTGACCACCTTGCTTTATAATATTAGGGAAGTTAGTTGGTCACACATCAACTATTATTCGTCGCATTATTCACGGTTTGTAGAGATTTCGGCCGTTCGGGACATAACGCGTGTCTCTATATTTTGTCATCGGGGACCTCGGACACCGAATCGAGTCACAGTATATATCCGTGGTCACGCCTTTTGGTCACCCTCCAGGTCAATGGAGATCTTTTCCTGTCTCGTTAGTCCTACACGAATGGGAGGACCCTCAAACATCTTTCCGCAACTCTTTCAAGCCGTGAACACGTTGGTTAGGAACAACACAGTGATCAAGGGCATGAAGGGTCCTACAATGACCGTATCAAGACCCTCATTTGATCGGCCAACTCAGGTGCATCGGTCAAGCACAGTGTGCGGCCCAACTCACACCACCTCCCCTAGGAAGAAAGTTCCCTCGCAGGCCAAAGACTTGTAGCTTTGACAGACAAGTTTGTCCGGACTGGCTTCATGATGCGTGTCATTCAGAAAGTACAGCAGTCACTAGCCAGGTTCTCGCGGACCACATACATACTCTATGTTGAGTTGCGTCTGTCGCACGTCGCAGGCGACTGACTCTCTAAGGCCAGCTACGAACCGAAAGCAGAGAAGCTGCCTCTCTAGATGGCGGACCTGGCGCTCCGCTCGCATAGTTCCTGCGTGCCTTTATTCATAGAAGAGATGCGTGAATCTTTCCTTCATTGACCAAAGAGGTCCATATCTTTCTGGATCGTGGAGCAAAACTCCTAGCGTGCGTCCCTCTAGCTCGACGATCCAGTGTGAAATAAGAGCATTCGAGGTCGACTCGTTCTTGTCTCCTCGACACGATGACCTCAATCATCTGTCCAAGAGCACCATTTTACCTAGTCGTGGCTCTCACTATTCTGCTTAGCTACATGAAGTAGGAGGACTGCAGAGAACTAACCCTTGTGAGCAAATGCAAGGTATGGCGTATCCAGGTAGTCTCCTAGAGAGAATATATTGCTTGAACTGCTTCCAATGTCCCATTTGGAAGACTCAATCTCTTGAGGTACGAGCGCATCTTTCGCAAGATCCAATACGGCTAGCTCTCTAGCTCGACCAAAAATTGTGCTAACATCGTTCTCGACTCGTCTTATGGCCTGAAAAACGAAACGCACAACAAAACGACATTTCCAAATTCAACATTTCTTTTTGGAGCCAC
Source organism: Herpochondria borealis (assembly GCA_032274145.1). Classification (NCBI taxonomy): domain Eukaryota; phylum Rhodophyta; class Florideophyceae; order Ceramiales; family Ceramiaceae; genus Herpochondria; species Herpochondria borealis. Next base: position 4,347 of record JAVCKV010520370.1, on the reverse strand, counting down.
TCGGCGACTGCTACCTGTGTTCAGTCCCAAGCAAAAGTTATAAGACAAGGTTATCGTGGATATCAATTGTGTCAAACTATGGACTGCAATTATGCAAGCCTGCTTTGCTTCAGTTGCCCGAGAATTTAAGTACACTATCGTCGTGAGTGGCAAGATCATGGGCTTCGTGGAGCTTATTGTTGATTATAATTGTGGAATCACTTGCTAGGCAAGGATTACGCATGGGAATCCCATTGGAAAGGTCCTGGCCACACACCGCGATACTTCTGAGTTTTCTCGGCCTTGCTCGATCGAGCACTCTCCAGACTGATGAACTTCATCAATCTTGCTCGTGAAGGGGGAAGATGAATGAGGAGGAAGAGAAAACGAAAACGTCGACAGCGAAGAATCTGTGATGCCCTTGTCACCCGCCGAAGATCAGAACAACGAGAAAAATCCCGCAAGCTTAGCTAATAATAGAGGGGAGGATTTCTCTCGATTACTGTGAACTCGAGTTTTATTATCCGTGCCTTGCCGACTTGCTTGTACGACGAGGACTTCGAACGCGACGCTACAGAGTATCTTTCTACATTCGTCGCGGGAGAAATGCTTCATAAGAAACATTCTACATGCGAGATACTCTACTATTTTAACACTCGGAGCAGTTAGCGCACTCCATGGCTTGGTATCCTTGACATTTTTGCGCTGCTAAATCTCTATAAACTAAGATGTGAGCAACAACGTCTATACTCTTCTAGAGAGTGCAAGGGCCATTTTTGATCGTGGGCTACTTGCAATCTCGCACGATCCACAAGAGAGATGATGCGGGGAAAACATCTAAAAGATCGCGGTGCAGGAAAGACGCAGGAGAGGTACACAAAAATCTCAGAGGTGCAAAGATCCAAAAGATCGTGCGAGAAAGATCCAAAAGATCGCGGTGCAGGAAAGTCGCAGGGGAGGTACAAGATCGTGGCAGAGGTGCAAAGATGCAAAAGATCGCAACGGAGGTGCAGGAAAGATCCAAAAGATCGCAGGAAGGTCGGTGCAGAAAATCTCGCAGAGTAGGTGCGACCCGAGATCTCTTTATGATGCAACCGCTACCTTATCGTCTTTACAAGCAAATGATTTCATGCACGCGAGCACATACCACCGCCCAGGTGGGGCATAATATCATGATTTCTCGGAAGTGAACAAGGAAGGAGATGAGTAATTATTCTTATATTTAGGTACTAGTAGAGAACGGATTGATCTATATTGACATGTCGTTGGCATACTCGTACATCATACTGTACGTCTGTATGATGTGCAGTATACTAGTAGCAGAAGAGCAAAGAATGACCGAGCGTCGCCTTCTCCGGTGGCAAGGTGTTCGATGTTCTTGCTTCAACACGCAAGTCTACAAAAGATATATTAGTGACGTCAGTTCGATAAAAATACTTCAAGTTGATGTACGTTCTGTGGGCTCGGTGGCGTCACCAAGCTCACAAGCTCAGAAAGGATGACGCCAGATAATCTCTACTTCAAGCTTTGTTGCTTGTGCAAAATCGCTAATTCAAGTTATATTGACGTCAGCATACAACTTCCGAACGTCAGCATACCAACACTTCTGTAGAATATTGACGTCAGCATTACACAATCTGCTTTTTGGCTGCTTGCTGGCGTAGAATATTTCAATATCGACGTAATGATGACGACAGCATAACACGTCAAAATTTGCCAACAGATTCTCATCTCCCTCTCATTATTCTCACTGTTTCTCTCTCTGAAGATCATTGATATCAACAAATATCTATTACTAATCACAATGCCACCTCACGCTCACCCAATTATCGAGACCACCAACATGGTTGTTGCGTGTCAATCACCTTTCATGGAACAACAAGAGAGCTTGAACGAAAAGGTACTGTTCAAAGATCCAGTCAAAGAAGAAGAACAGTTGTGCTGCTTGTCCCTGAGACGGAATCCTCGTCGAACCTTGTATCATTTCACACAAGCACTTGGATGTTTTGTGAAAAGCATCAAGGTCCCAGCCAAAGAGTCCCTATACACTCTCATTGGAACTATTGGGGTCGTCGGGGCCATGTTTGTACATGCTAAATCAGGCACCTACGGCAACAATGTCGCAGAGGCTTGCGCCAAGGTGGAAGAGGAGGTTCTGGAAGCCATGTGGTGGGTCGTCTGTGGTATCTTATCCACGGCAGGCATGGGCTTTGGTCTACAGACAGGAGCTCTCTTTTTGTTTCCCCACGTCGCACAACAAGCACTTCAAACAGCATCCGACTCTACTGCAAGCTCCTTGCTGTGGGCAGCCTTTTGGCCTGGTTTCTGGGCAGGAACAGGGAGTGCCATTGGAGAATTGGTTCCCTTTCTGTTAGCTCGTGCCATAAGACGAGCCGGAGGAGACCCATTTTCCTTACTACTCGATGATGAAGAGCCTACTACCACTGAAGACGACAACGAGAAGACCACATCATCATCATGGTGGACACCACGCGTCCTACTCGCCAACTCTCGAAGCCTTATGGAACGCCAGCTCGCCACGGGCAGCTTTTGGAAAATTTTCATTCTCGCATCCATTCCCAACGCTCTCTTTGACCTCTGCGGTCTCGTTTGTGGCAGCATGGATGTCATGTCCCTCGCTTCCTTCTTTCTTGCCGTCTGGTCCGCCAAGGCCTTTGTACGAACACCACTGCAAACATGCTCACTCGCACTGACTGTCGCTGCTGCAGCAGCCAAAAGCGACGAGTCCGATAGCAGCAGCAACAGTTTGTTATCGTGGGTACATGACATGATGGAAAAGTTCACTCAAGACGACGACGTTGATATTGACGAATCAGGAGCAGTGATTGGAATCATCAAGACTCTCTGGTCCTTCATCGCTTGTGCCATGTTTGCCTTTTTTGTTCTGTCCACAGTGGAACACGTGGCTCAACACCATGAGAAATCGCAGCGTCGGCATACGAAATGAGAACCAAAATATAATGTCCCAATGACGAGGAAACCGCTAACATACAAATCAGAAAACTCTTTCATGTGCTACTAGTACTTCTTATTCCTTTCCATAGCGTACACCTTCCTACTCTTAGGTCATCTAAACAGTCATAGGGCACGAGCTGAGCTACAACATGAACATGAGTGCTCCTCATCGGGGCTCAGGTGGTGACCCCTAGCTAGATACTCAACCCAGCAGCGAGGGCGGCGAGAGCACCAGAGAATGAGATCTAAACCTACCGGCACTGTCTAAAAGTCACTTGACACTGCTACGAGCTCATGTACTATTGAGCATACTGACCATTCCAGCGACTGTAAAATGCCTCTCCCCGCGATCCGCGAACAAACTCAAAGACCACGTTCGTGACCTTTCATCATTCGTACAGTACATTTCAAGAACAGCGCCGTTGAAGATACAGCTTCGACGACCCCATTCATCTCAACCCACGACGCAACATGCCTTCGTCAAAGCCCTACGACCCCGTCAACAAGACTGACGAAACAATCGAGGATCTTGAAAAAGATCCAGCAGCACCTACTAGCAATGTTGATCCTCCCCCACAATGCTGTTCTCAGTGCACCAAATGTCTCCTAATGACTGTGTTTGTGTCTGGCTTCCTCTTGGGCGTCATGTTCACTACTTTTGTTATACTTTCTACAAACAAAACCAGTTGCTGGCATAAAGATACTACATCAGCACCAGGGCGTGAACATGTTGGTGATGCAGCAAACAATCCGTTGTTCTTTTGGCCAACCACTGCTGCACCCGCAGTAGCTATTAGCCCCTCACCGACTAGTGGTGCTGCTTTCCCGGAACCTGAATCACCTAGTAGTCCCACTTGGCCAGCACCCCCTGCACCAAAAGATAGTACCCCCACCACAACAACAACAACAAATGAGGATACTACTACTACGGCGATGATACCCAATGATGTGTTTGAGGATTGCACCACCAAGGCACGGGGACCCACGAGCTTCTTTCGCGCTGCTGCTCCCTCATCAGATGCCGCCGCGTCATCACCACTCTTGCTGTGGGCCCACATTTTCGGTCCTGGAAATCGTCCCCAGCCACCTCCTCCCCAATCTCCCTTTGAGGACCCACCAACTCTTGAACCGAACACTGCATCCGTCTCTTTGCATGGAAGAACCAAGGTGGACGTTATCTTGGCATTGATGGCCTACGAAACAGTAAATTGGACCATAACGGTGACTGGTGGAATGAATCTACAGCGAGTCATTGTCACTGGATACGATGCGCAATATGTGCAGGTTGTTGGTAACGACCACGGTATTACACAGATAGAAATCTCTGAATTCCAGGACCGACCTGGAGCATTATATGGAGGGTCCAGTTGCTCGACAATTAAGCCAGGTTCT
>JAVCKV010520259.1:0-11401 GCA_032274145.1 Herpochondria borealis | reverse complement strand
CCCCAAACCCCTAAAACTTTATCATTCAAAAATACAATCCAAAAGAAAATTTAAATAAATTTTATAAGAAATTAAAATAATAAATGAGCAAACAAGAGACAAAATAAAAATAACTAGCAAAGAATCTATTAGCTGAATAAAAAACAAACATCGTTTGAGAACAAGAATTCTCCAACAAGCTGGATGAATTCCGTCCTTTCAGAATAAATTCTCCAATTCAAGATTTCATAAGAAATTTTCGATATGAAAAGTTAAAATTAAAAACAAAATCCCAAAAAGACAAGTCCACATTAATTTTTTTCCTATTACTTATGGAAATGGAACATCTTAATAAAGAAGAAGACAAATCTAATGAATATGTAAGAAATATAGTTGAGATATTGAAAGGTCAAAATTTGAAATAATATTTGAAATAAATTCAATTCCATAATACTTATATTAAAAAGATTGAAAATGAACACAGTTTCAGATTACCAAATAATTACATTTTTCTGCAAAAAAAAGGATAGGTGACTCATAAACATAAATTAAGGCCTGCTTATCTCACGACTTAAGTATTTGGATAAATTAAAAATAAAAATAAGAAAAGGTTATACAAACCTTTGAATTTTGTAGATTAATTTGTAATTTTTGAAAATAAAAATGAAGTCATGGATAAATTAAAGAAATAAGAATAAAATAAAAAAAATCACATTCCAATTAACAAAATTTTAAAATGGCCAAAAATGAAAGAAATAGAAAAATAATTCTACAGAATTAGATTAATTGAAAAGGGAAAGAGTAGATAAAGAGCTTTGTATTTCGAGAAAAGTGAGATGGCAATTTCTTTGAAAGACAATGCTATTATATAGAAATTGATTAAAGAAGATCCTAATAAGGGAAAGTAGATCAAAAAATTTATTTCTTTATGGAAAGTCAAACAAATTTAATATTTTTATGAAAAATACATGAAAAAATTATTTGATAATAAATATACTGGCAAATAAATGTTGGAGTATAATAAAAAAGTTGAAAAGGGAACTAAATAATATCTATAACAACACTACCCTAATTTATACGATTCTGGCTACGACCCAATGAATACATACAATTTCGAAGACAATTCCCATTTAAATATAAAATAAAAATAAAGAAGAGTCACAGACAATGATATTGACTCAAAAAATTTCGCAACAACTTTTGTTCCAAACGAGACAATAAATTTCGAAGAAGAATTAGATAAAGGATTGTAAAGTAAATTCAAAGAAATAAATCCATATATTGTAACAAATGATGCTTTGTTAAAAGATCAAATAGATACATTGGATTAAAGATATAGAAGAAAACAAGTTCAACTTTTAGGTGATTAATTTTACAAATTTTTATTCAAAAATAATTTAGTTATTTTGAATTTTAATAAAATTATAATAGATAATGTTTTTTCATAAAAAGGATGTCATTTGGAATAAAAGGATATGGATAATTTGATAATGCAAGTTGACTGTGAGGTGGATAAAGGTAATAGTAAGGGAGTGTCTGTTAGTTTTATAGAAGAATAGACATAAGAGTACCTTGTTTTTGATATTGATTGTTCTTTTAAAATTGATTTTAATAATTTTCAGAATATTAAAGTAAAGTTGTTCGATAAAGTCAATAAAAAGGAATTGTTGGAGATGGTTATTAATTTATAGGATTAGTTGGATACTATTTAATTGGAAAATAATATTGAAAAGGGATTTAATTTCAAATACAAAGGACTTTAATTGCAAGGAACAGTGACATTTTTATTAATTTTATTGCCAAGAAATTTGGAATCTTCTCATTTAATTCTTAATAAAGATATGATTTTGAATAATTTTGATAAATTTGGGAAATTAATAAAACAAATTGACAACTATATTGATTATTAGAAATATTATGTTGATAGAGATTATTAGATTAAATATAAAAATATAAAATCATTTGATTATTTTTATTTTTTCAATCTGAATTTAAATAGATCCAAGTTGAAATTGAATCATTAAGAGAATATGATAATGAATTCCTTAAAACCAGACAACTACAGAGAGACCTGTCATTTATTAAAAAGTATAATAAATTAAAAATTAGATATATCATTTATTTTACAAACATCAAATGATTTATCTGATACTATAAAGAAATAAATAAATCCAGTATACGATTTAGTAATTAAAGTGATTTCTTTAATTTCTCCTTTCGAAAGAAATTTGATAAGCGAATTACTTTATAATTTTAAAAATAAAGTTTTTATTAATTTTGACTTTTTGAATCAAAAAACTGCTTTCAATTAAATGTAAATAAAAAGTATAATAAAAAAGGCAAATGAATATCTTGACAAAGTTGAATTTTTAATAACAGAAAAATAATTTATCTATGACATTATAATAAAGACTTATTTGGCCTTGGATAATAATAATATCAATGGAGAGTAATTGCAGATAGACTTTTCTAATTAGTTCATTCCTTTGATTATAAAAATTTCTTAATTGAACTCGAGGTATTTGGAAAGTGATTAGATTGTAAAGATGATAGTCAATTCCATTTTTAATTAAAATCTTATGAATTTTTATAGTAATAAAAATTAATTATTGCATTTGAATAGAAGCTTAGGAATTTTTAAATATTTGTTTAAAAGATTGTATTTGAATTGTTATTAATCAATAATGGAATATATGTAAAGTATTGATCATTTGGTTATTTAATCTTTTATGAATATTTTCAGTACTGAATTAAATACTATATAACTAAATGTGTATTTGGATTTTAAATAATTACTTTATGTTGTTTTTTTATCATAAGGTGAATTGCAAATATTAGAAAAAATAGAATAATTAGGAATATCGTTTTTTATTCTGATAGATATTATTTTTATTATTGAATGTATTAATAATAATCAAATTAATTTCAAAAATATAGAACCATAGTAGTTTATATAAAATATTTAAAAATCTATAATAAATAGTTAATATGATTTGACGATTATTTTTTAAAATATATTCAAAAATCTTGACTTTTTATATAATCAGAATTTCTTCTTAGAAGACTATCAAGAAATATAATAAATAATAGACTACAATTAAAAATCAAAGACACTAGACTTTCATAATCTCAACTTTAATATAAAAAAATTAAATATCACAGAAAGATAAATAAAAGAAATAATTGACACCGAATTAATAAACAATAATTTATTTTCAGCAAGAGCAGAAGCCCTTTACTTACAAAAAGACAATTTAATATCAGATGATGCAAGTCAAGACACAAAACCATAAGAAAATGTTTTTTCTTCTTTTATCGATGAAGATATTTATTTTGAAATAGCAGATGAACAAGATCTTGATTTTGATAATGAATTAGACAAATTAGATCAAAACACTCCAAATTATTAAAATTGTATAAATTACTTAAACAATATAGATAATAAGCTAATTAATAATGATTTGACTTTCAAAAAGAAAGTTGACTTGAATTCCATATTTTAATTAGAACAAGCTGATTTTGAATTATTTTTATAAAATTTCTTCAGCCCTTCGAAGACAGTTTAAGAAGAAATATACACAGGAATATCAAATGCTTTGGGGTAGGAAGCTATTCCTTTGGCATTTTTTGTTATTTTACTAATTATTTATCATACAGATAATTATGAATAAATATATAAATTATTGAATTACTTTTCAAATTAAATGACTATGATTTATTTTGAAAATACAAAAGAGCATTTTGATTAAATTGTATCCTTTATAATAGATCAAATCAACTTCACCCTTCCTTTTATGTTTTATGAAAGATTTGAAAGAAATAAAATATTTTGTCTGTAAGATAGTTTGTTATGTTATGTGAAATCGGCAAATATAAATATTTAAAATAATGATATTAATATTACTTCTTTATGTAGGAAATATTATAATTCTTCTTCAAGTCAAACTTATAAATAATCAATTTAATTTAATAGGAAATTCTGTTAGGATTTGGAAGAAATATTTAAAAATTTGTTTGAAAAAAAAAAAATTGATGAAAATGTTTAAAAATTCGAAATTTATATCGAAGTTTCAAATCAAAAGAATTTAAAGACAATTAATATACCATTCAGAGTGTAAATAGATTAAGATATTTTTATATTCTGTAAATTCAAAGATCCTATTTACTTCTACCCTAATTTCTCTCAAACAAATTTAGTACAAAAGACACATCTTAGATAAGCAGTGGAAGATTCTCCATTCGGATTTTATGAAAAATATTTAAGTTTCAGAAGCCCTTTAAATTTCATGAAAAAGATATTTACTTTCAAATTTTATTCAAATAAAGAACAATTTTTAATTATCCAAGTACAATTCACAGATACTGTACCATAAATAATATGCAATACTCAGACTTGGAATTTCTTCACATCTAAAAATAAACAAATCATAAAATTCAAAGAAAATCATCATAAAATAGAATTACCTTACACTTATTTCTTTGTCAATATCGGACAATTTTACGAATTACTAACAAATACTATTGTTAGTTACTTGAATCATGAAGATTTATTCAAATTTATATAATTGAACAACGGAAAATTGGATATCCTCACTTATAAAAAGAAAAAAGATGTAGGGAAGAACACTCACATCTTCGACTTAAAAGAATACTAGGATTCTCTTAATGAATTTGAATTAAATTTCATTTTAAAATCTTAATTAATTTTTAGTTTATTTTGAATTTAATGTAATTTACTTTTCAGACTTTTTGATTGTAATTATTCCCAATATCCTCAATAATCGTATTCTAAATACTCAATATCTGATTTGATTATATTTATTTTATCATAATATTTTTTTATTGATTTATTATCTTTATTACAATTTTCCATTAAAACAGTTATAGATTCACCCTTCATTATATGTCTATTTATTTACTCATTCAATGTCATTATTTCTAATTGTTATTGTTATTGTGTGCTGATATTTGTTTTCTTTGTTTTGTTTTATTATTTTTATTTATTATGTAAAATTTTAAGGTATTTTTGATTTTCTTATTCCAACATTTGAATTTCATTTTTTTATTTTTAGTAAATTTTTTAATAGTCTATTTTTTATACTTTAAATTGTTTAGAATATTTCTTAAAGGCTTTTGTTAGATTAAACTTCAATCATTTCTTTTCTAAAACATTCACTTTTTCAGTTTTAATTTTTTTTCGTTTAATCATATTTTTAAATTTCAATTCAGAAAACTTTAAATTTTAAAATATAAAAAAACAATAAATAATAATGATATTAATATTAATTCTATTATTACAATAACAGTCCCAAAATGTTATTAAACTGAACAAGATCTCTAAACAAGTGTATTCTAATGTAAAATTAATAGTTATTTAAAATTATTAAAAGAATTTGCAAAAAGTAACGAATAAAAAATGTAAGTTAATAAAAAATAAAGACAATATAGTTTTGTTAGGGTATGGCAATGGAGGGATAATTGCCAGAAATTTGATACTAAATTGTAAATCTAATATTATTAGATTAATAACAATAGGGACACAGAATAAACATGATTTTAATAAATTTAATGATTTTATTTAAATTAATAAAAAATTTAAGAAATTGGATTATTTTATGAATTTAAGTTATCAAGAAGATACAGATTTATTGAATTCGACTTTCAAAATGAGAATAAAAACAAACAAAATAAAACAAATAATTAGCAGAAAATATAAAATTCTAAACATCAAACAATGGAACAATTGGAAACAAAACAAAAATCTAAATTACAGCGATATTCATTTCAACAAACAAATAACAGTTGAATCTTTTTACAATAAAGAAAAATCAAAATTCGGAAAAATAATATAAAGATTATATTAAAACAACAAATTCTTCCAAGGTGTAATAAGCAAACAATCTTACAATGAAGATTACAAAATAATAGGCAACAAACTGTTTTCTCTTAAAAAAAGACTTTACGATTTCATCAAACAAAAAAATCAATTGGAATTAAATCAAAAAACAATAAGACAACTCAGTGACTTCAATATTAAAATAAAAGAAGAGTCGATCTCAGAAGAACATGAATTTTATAAAGATTAATTAATATCTTCATTAATAAGATTTTCAATGAATTTTCTGCTTACATCAAAGTCATATTGACCATCCTCTTCCTCTTCTTGACTGACTTCTCTTTCTTGCTCTTAATTAATGAATTAAGTAGTGGAAAGGGAAGGAATTGGCGAAATCACTTGAAATTCAAATCCGAAATTCTCTTATTTTTTTGGTGAAAAGGGATTTATTGTTTTGTATTGTTTTTCTTAAAAGGGAGGAAGGTATTTGATGAGGGAAGATTCGGAAAAGGAATCAGTTGTTTGAGGAAAATTTTTATTACCAAACTTAACTGAATGATCTGAGAAAAATCCAGATTGATTTGGATCTATTTTTTATTAATAACAATTCAATAAACCATATTAAGATTCTGAAGAAGGCTTAAAAAATTGAGAAGCGATTTTATTTTGGGTTTTTTATTTTGAATAAACTTTTGGATAAACCATAAGTGTACTTTTTTTATTTTTATTTTTTTTGTGAGTTTTTAATTATCTTTAAACTTAAAGTTCCAAACAATCATCAAAATTTGTTAATAAGAAATCTTCAAAATCATCAGAACTGAAAATCTTTGGATTAAATTATGTTCCTAAATAAACATTTAACTTTTCTTCCAAAATTTCCATTTGAATCCCAAAGGCATTTTTCTTTAGAATAGAAATTATAAAGAATTTTATATTTTTTAAATAAGAGTGCATTGTGGAAAATGATTTTTTATGTTAAATGCAATAGTTGTCCATTTGTTTTACTTTTTGGTCAAATTAATTCGGTTTTAAAGTCTCGTAGCCATCTCTTTTATTTTTGTGATTTATGAAGGATAGTTTTTTCTATTTTTTAATTATTTTTTTTTTGATTAATTTGACTTTGATATGATTTTTATTATACTCTTCGAGTTCAACATCTTTACTCATTGTCAGAAGGAAGTTTTTTAATTTCGGAAAACCCAATTCGGACAAATCCAATTACTTTTTATATTTTTTAATCAAAAGTGCGGGCAACTATGCTAAAGTAACGCAATTCTTCGGCTGATCCTTTAAAATAGAAATAATTCTTTTTTAAGTCGTTTTAATCAACAAATTCACTTCCTTAGTAGTTTCTTACTTTTCTTGAGAATTCCAAACCAAAAAGGTTTTAATATGCACTAATATTTCATCCTTTAAAGATTTAGAAACAAAAGATATCAAATTCCCAATGCTCAATTTTTACAAATTTTCCGGCCCACAATTTTTTATCATCAAAGCACAACCATACTTCCCTCCAGGAATAGCTCTTTCTATTTCCTTATTTTACAGTATTTTTTTATACAAATTATCATTCTAAGACTTATTATTGGAATTCTTTAAAGAAGAAATCCATTTATTGATTTTCACTTTACTTTTTTATTTGCTGAAAAATAATTTAATAAAAACCAAATAACTTTAATAATCCAGATTTTTTTCATCAATTTCTTTATAATCTTCGAATTCCCAATTCAAATTTTCCAATTTAAAAATCAAGTGATTCTCATTTTTCTGAATCGAAATACTCCCAAAGATCTTACTATATCTATTAATTCTTTTCAATAATTTCGGATTGTTAGTCAAATTGTCAATAAAATATTTCCACTCCTTCCTCATACAAATTCCGAAGCACTCTTTAAATCTAGAATTCACCAAACTGTCCGTCGGTTTCATTTTATCCTAAAAAATACTTTTTATTATCCAAATAATGCTTTCCAAAGAAACTTCTCTAATTTTCAAAGAATAATAAACCAAAGGCTTATAATCCCCAAATGTTCTTATTGTCTGCTGAAACAATTATTTTTTATTTTTATCCAATAGAATTTTTTCAATAAATTTTCCTTCTTTTTCTAAATTTTCCCTCACATAATTTTTTATTTCTTTCAAAGAAACTAACAAATTTCCTTGCTTTGTGCTTTCAAAAATAAAATCATAAACCGCCTTTCTTATTTCATCTTCTGGTTAGTATTGATCGAGAAATTGATTTTTGTAACAAGATCTTGAAAAGTAAGAAATATGAAATTTACTATTCTTGTCCTCCCATAAATTATACTTTGTATTGACTCTCTTATGTCTGACTCTTGTTCCTTTGTTGTGAATTTTGCTATCACAGGTCTGGCAAAGAGTTTCTATACAAGTGAGACAAATGACAACGGATTTTTGGAAATTTTCGCATTCGTCACATTGGTAACTGTTGTCTGAGATCATTTTAATTATAAATGTAAATTTTCAAAACAATAAAAAATTTGAAACCAAAAAATGTATATCTAAATTTTAATTATAAATGTAAATTTTCAAAGCGATAAAAAATTTGAAGCCAAGCAAACATACTTTGAAAACTTCTTTGGGATTGTACTAACCTGTGGAGGGGTATCAGTGCTATTTTTCTGAAAATGCCAAAATCATCGGAGAAGTGATGATTGGTGGTGGTTCTCATATAGGAAACAATTCTGTGATAAGGGGAGACATGAATTTTATTTATATCGACTAGAATTGTTATATTCATGATAATTGTTCATTGAACACTTTGCATAGAATAGTTGGTAATGATAATGTTGCTGAGTTGATTATTAAAAATAATGTTACCATCATGCCAAATTGTAGTATCACTTCTTGTTTGTTGAAAGAGCATGTTGTTATTGGGGCCAATAGTGTTGTTTGTGAGGGGAGTTAAATTGGAAAGTGGTCTTAGATTGGGCCTAATTCTGTGGTTCCTCCTAATAGAATCATTCCTGATTAAGAAGTCTGGGCTGGGAATCCTGTTAGGTTTGTTAAGAAAATTGGTAGGTCAGATACTTTTGGTACAAAAATCAATGTTCAGAATGGAAAGTGGAAAATTCGAATTATGAGTGAAAACAAACCAGAAATTTCTAATAATTTCCTCTGTTATGGAGAGGAGGGAAATAAAAATTAATTTTTATCTAGTTATAATTTAAATGTAAATATTTTTTATTTTGTTTTTAGTTTAAGAGATTGTCAAAGGAAATGCGGTTGGGTTTAAAGAGTATGTTAATGATGATATAGGAGAGGTAGGTTCTGAAACGGATTATGAATAATTAGAAGAAATGATAGAGACTTTCCATAGTAAGGTAAAAATCTGTATTAAAGAATATTTCAATAAATCTCCAAATGAATTAGTTAGTATTGATGAAATATTAAACGATTGCATAGGAGAAGACAGCATAAGATTAAGATATTATTACAATGATATCAATTTTTTAATAAAAAAATATTTCAAAAATCAGATAAAATAAATTTTATTACTAGAATATTGTGATGATGATATATTAGCTTGCTAAGTATTATTTAAAGGCATAAATTCTTTTTTATAATTGGATTTCAATATAAAAGCCTCTATTGTTGAAAATAAATCTGTTTTTCTAAAAGATATGGGAGTTGAGAAATTGGTATTTTTAAATCATTTATTAACAAATCCTATTGACGAATTTCAAGAAATGAAAATGAAATTAAAAAATGAATAAAAAATTCTATTAGATTTCATTAATACAAAATAATAATAATATGAACAAGATTATAATTAAATTTGATTTTTTAAATAATTTATCACTTCATTATCATTTCCGTATAAAAAGTATAATTACCTTTTGAAATTCTCATTGTTTTTTTCTGTATTGGTAGAAAATTCTTTCATTTCTTTTTATTTTTAGTTCTCTTGTTTTGTTATTAAATTGTTGTATTGTTTTGTAAATTAATTTAATTTTTATTTTAATTCTTTTTAATTTTGTTTTAAATTTTATATTCTTTTTTATTTTCTTAATAAAAAAAAATGTTTTTGACTTATTTATTTTCTTTTTACTGTTAATTATTTTTATTTATTGAATTGTTAAAGATTTAGTATTTATGATATTAATTATTATTTAGAAAGTATAGGTTGCTATGTAGATTTTTAATAATATTGATTATTATTTCTCACATTATCATTATCATCAACTAATTCTTTTAAATTATCCTATCTTTTTTATTTTATTCACACCTCTGATTATTTATAAGAAAAACTTATATTGCTTTTTTATATTTCCTTATTTTTTATCCCTTTCTCAATTTTCCCTTTAACCCCCAATACTTTTTAAGATTAATATAAAGAATTTTAAAAAAATACTTTAAGATTCTTAACATCCATTATAATTGATGTTAAGAATAGCAATAGTATCAGATTTTTTTTATCCGAATTTCGGAGGAGTAGAGTCACATATATATTATGTATCTTAATGTTTGGTTGATTTGGGACACAAAGTGATTATTTTGACCAGAGACAGACCAAAATTAGAATGTTAAGGAGTAAGACATATAAACAAAGGAATTAAAGTATTTTATCTCCCAATTAAATTATTCGGAATTGTTACTTAATCCTAAGTTGGAACAACAGTAAATTTATTAATAAGAAATATATTAAAACGAGAAAGAATATAAATCATTCATGGTCATTAATCAGCAAGTACATTGGCAATATCAACAATGTTCACTTCTTACTGCATGAATATACCTTTCATCCTCACAGAGCATTCTTTATACGATTTCAAAAGCTATTCTTAAATTTACTTAAATTAAGTTTACAGAGCAATCAGAATTATTCTTTCCAAAGTAATTTGTGTATCAAACACAGTTCGTGAGAATTTCATCCTCAGAACAGAAATCGAAGTAGAAAAGACAGCAGTCATCCCAAATGCAATAGATTCGAAATTCTTTTAAAAAGTTGAAATAAAATAATAAATTTTCAAAAAAAAAAGATAAATAAGAATAGTTGTATTGACAAGAATGACTTGGAGGAAAGGAATGTCTTTTTTTTGCCAGGTTTTTCCTGTAATTTGCAAAAAGTATAAAAATGTTGAATTTTTAGTAGTAGGGGATGGTCCTTAGAAATCTTTAATAAAAACAATTATTGAAGAGTTTGATTTGCAAGATCAAGTGTAATTAGTTGGATTTGCCCCAATTGAAGTAATTCCTACTTATTTGTCCAGTGGTGATATTTTTTTAAATACAAGTATAAGTGAAGCCTTTTGTATAGCCATATTAGAAGCAGCGGCATGTGGGCTTTATGTCCTATCAACAAATGTAGGCGGTATATCTGAGATTTTGCCTCCAGATTTAGTCACTTTATCAAATCCTGACTCAGGAAGTTTGATTTCCAATCTTTCTGATATACTTGATAATAAAAAATATTTGATTAAATATATTTATTTCTGGAAAAAGAACACTTGACAATCCCCAAAGAAATAACATAATAGCTACACCAATTGCGTAGCTCACATACATTGCACCATACAAAAAACCAACCTCTAGTTCAAATAACAACGAACAATTAGAGCAGCA
>JAVCKV010520148.1:0-11402 GCA_032274145.1 Herpochondria borealis | reverse complement strand
GGAGAGAGAAACAAAACGCACTATGACCAGCACACTGGATGAAAGGAGAGTGAAGAGAAGGGAGAGCAGCCGCCTACTCAAGAGGCGGAAGGATGAAGCCAAAGTCTATGATGATTGAGTGGAAACGTTCGGGAAGGCAATAAAGAGTCTCTCAAAGGCTACGGCAAACCATGATGCTCCGAAAGTGATTAAGATGTTGAACTATATGTGGCACCAAGACTTGGACAATCTAAGCGCTCCATTCATTCAGGATTGCAAGCTTGTGTGGATCTTAAGTTCCATTTGGGCAATCCTAGAGAGCAACAGCAACAAGAAGGAATGCAGTCTGGAACAAGGTGAAGAACGTTTACAGACGTAAGAAAGAAAAGGTATACTACCAGATAGAAGAAACTGAAACTAAGATCCCGTGGTACTTTGTAGTGTGTACTGTTAACTGTTACTCGCACTTGTAGGGAGTGGGATCTTGTTTTATGGAATCAATCATGAACGAATCAATCTGCCAATCCAAATCCACCCTCACATTCGCAGCACAATGGGTGCTACAAATATGGGGAACTCTTACCACCAGACCTGAAATGAGAGCGTCGCGACAATCGACTGACAGCGGCTCCAGCAATGGTCAGGCTAGTTTTGCCGCATCATCTGCTTCGAGCCTGGCAACTGAAGGGGCTACTGGCAGTGCTGGTGCTCGTACAACTGCAGGAAACGAAACTGCCATCGACGGGCAGAATGGGGGAAGGAAAAAACGCGAATGGCCCTCGTCAGAAACAGCGGAGCCCAAGAAGAAGAAGAGGAAGCTTAGTAACTGTAATTTCGAAAATCGTAAGATAGGAGAACAAATGAAAACCGAGTTTTCGAAGAAACGAGCAGAGCTGGAGGAGAAGCTCGACGAAGGATATAAGAAGCATTTCGGTGCGATTGCTTTCTCCAAGTGGAAAAAGGGTCCTCGCCGACCAGTGGTACTGCTTGGACCTTACTCTGTACCGCCCCATTTGAGAGCGACCTGGATGAAAATGTACGAAAACGTAAGTAATGCTTGAAAGAGAAGCTATAATAGTGGTCATTGTTCGTTACGTATACTCAATTTGCTGCCATTCCAGACGAAGGGAGACCCAAAGAGAATGTGGTACTACTGTTTCTGGTATGGAGATCCGCTGAACGATGCATACTCTTACGCAAAACTCAAAGAGGTGACTCTGTATGAAGTAGCCGAAAAGCTCGGCACTCACAAGCTTGACAAGAGGATCGTTGCAAAGTTAGAAAAGGGAAAGAAGCTGAGCAAGTTGGAGCAACAAGTGTGCGCTGGATTCAAGGTTCTTGATAAAGAACTACAGAAGAAACCAGCAGATCGCGTACCTGAACACTTTAAGGAGGACCACGAAGTTCTATTGGATTGTGAAAGCGACGACGACGTTGGTCTCGATGGTGAACATCAGGTCTCTTTCGACTCTTGTTCAGAAGGCGGTGATGAGGAGGGAAGTGTCGGCGACCAGAAACCTGCCGCAAAGTTGAAGTCGCACCGTCCCGCAGCTCCAAGAGGAGGAGAGAAGACATCAGCGTTAAGAAAGGCCCTTGTTGGAGATGAAGTTGATATGCGAGAATCAGAGTGCTCTGAAGGCGATTCTGACCAAGATTTCATAGGAGAAAAGGTCAGCAACGAGCAGCGAGATATCGATACCGCCGTTCCGGAAATCAAGCAAGCTGTTCAAAACGCTTCCAAGGCTGACCTTGAGGAGTTTGAAAGAGAAGTATCAAGCACAGTCAACGTGCTCACTAAGAATGTTCAAAAGCTCACCCAGAATGCCGCCTCACATGAAGCTGCTGTAAAGCACGAGATGGCTCGGTTGAATGCATCTCTTACCACTGCAATGAAGAATGTCGAGTCAACTGTTCAAAACGCAGCCAAGATTGAACTTGAGCAACTAAGAGAAGTATCCAGCACAGTCAAGGTGTTCACTTCAAGTGTCAGCAAGCTCACCAAGGACACCCCCTCGCATGAAGATGCTGTAAAGCAAGAGGTGACTCGACTGAATTCATCTCTTACCACCGTGATGAGTAGGGTCGAATCGATTGGCAGCTCAATCTCAGAGCTAACGTCAAGAGTTGGAGACCTCTCGGAAACTCTTCGTAGGCTGGCTGATCGGCTACCTCATTCCACAATTAAAACCTCGGAATCGGGTGACGAGAGTTGAGGCATGCAGTCGATTACAAGCGAAGCCCAGTGGCTAAGGAGGAAATGTTGGCCTTTGTGGGTCAGTCTCGTCATCACTCTATTCACTATTTGCACCTTCTCAGTTTGGGTTCCGTTGACGTCAATCAAGAAGCCATTGCTGTAGGAAAAGGACCCATACTTCGTAAGTTGTTTATAAGATTAATCTGACACGCCATATCGGAGCTTCAAGCACTGTTTCTCCGTGTCTCATCCTGTCACCAAGTGTACATGCGTACACCGCAATCCACAATTTGCCATAAGGATCGCGACACCTTCAGAAGTAGTCTAGCTAGTCTAGCTAGAGGTGAGTAGCAGCATCTCTCATAAGATAATAATACGTGGGGCTTTGATCACGAGCTCTTGAACACACATGGGCAACGACCCATTGTTATTGCTCTCGTCAGTGAAGCAGGTCTCCTTCCCCTCATGAGATGGAATTCGGAGGATTGCTCTCCGGAGCTGCAGTAAAAGGAGCAGCTGGTGCTGCAGCAATCAAAGCCGTCGAAGCTTCTTTCAACATAAATGCTCCAGACTGGGGATTGAGCAAGAAGATAAAACAACTTGTTGCAGCGAGTACACGTACCGTTCTTGGCCCCAATCGTCGCCTCAACTCGTACATCAAGACACCTCTTATCGATTCAATATTTAACATCATGATCGAGAGTGGTGTTGTATTTGTGGCTTTTGTACCACCGGGCGCAGGAAAGACAATTGCAGCTACCGCATTCTTTCATTGCCATCCGTCGTGCAAGGGGTTTAGCTTATGCCCCATGGGTACAGCGTCAATTCCGTACCACCAAAAGCTTGCCGACGCTATATCTGTATCAGCTTCTAAAAAAGGATGGATGCAGGTCGTTCTTCGCACTCTGCATGAGGCCTCCGTCTCCAGATCAGAAGGAACACGCCGGACCCACTTCCTTATTCTTGATGAATTCCTTGCAGGGTTGTCTGAAAATGTTTCTACGATTGATTGGCCGTCGTAGGACAAAGAATCAGTATAAGAGTAGAACCACACCATCTAGTTGGAGACATTACTACCATGAGTTTCGCTCCACATCCTAAAAAGCATACAGCTGTTTGAAAACGACGACCACCTCTCCTGGTCACTTTGCTTTCCGTCGTTCGCTTCAGCCTCTCGATGAAAGGCTCTCAAAGGCTTTCATACGAGACGCTTGGATCAACACCGTCCATAGAGATGGTCCCCGCACATTCGTGGACTCGATCGACGGTAAACTGAACCACTTCCTCTGCAGCCATGGTGGAGCCATCCTCGTTGACCCACGATCCATCCTCAAAGTAGTACCCAGCAGATACCAATTGATCGGATGTGATACTAGCATTGAAGTAGTTGTGTACTAACAGACCCACGTGCGACTCAAAGCACTCCGTCACGGTACCCTTGAGCCGCATGTGTTGAATCGGACAAAAGCAAAGAGTGTCCAAGTCCACTTGATAGTGAATCTGAGGTTGCTCATTGAGAATCACCCCAGCGACTCTACCTCCATTGGGCAGGATTTGTATATTGTCAAAGGCCAACAGGACACCTTCCAGGCCCGTCATGTAGCGCAGCAGTTTGGTGCGAAGAGAGCGCTTGATTTCTCGCGTAATGTCTTCCAGATCAGAGGGATACATCGAGAAGAACATGCGTACTGTTTTGCGTTGACAAGAACTCTTGCTACCATCAATGGTGGCTGCCTTTTCTACAGGGGCTGGTTCGTCATTGTCGTCGTCGTCTTGCTGCTCTTGCTGCAGCGGTGGTGGCTCAATACTGCTTCTTTTCTTGGCCTCCTTCTTGGCTCGCTTTCGTTCCTTTCGCTCCTCTTCGGTTTCGTTTTTCGTCCTTTTCCCCATGATTGCAAGTAGGCAGTTGACCGAGAAGGATAAGTCAGATTGGTAAGTTGTTGAATGGGGCTGCAGAGCGAGATAGGGTGGTGCACTTGATGAGGAGATGAAACAACAATAAGGAAATGTGAATGGGTGGGTGCGCGTGGTTGCAGTGTGTCCATAACCCATACCAAAATAACCCGGAGTCATGGCCTAATCTATCTTCTAAACAATTACTTTGGCGTGACGGGCGATGGTCGATGTAGAGCATGGTAGATGTGCAAGCCAGTCAATTCGGCCTTTCATTATTGATGATTCTAGAGTATTGTCGAAAGCAAAGTTAGCTATTTCTCTGAGTCTTCGTTG
The DNA here is from genome assembly GCA_032274145.1 of Herpochondria borealis. Classification (NCBI taxonomy): domain Eukaryota; phylum Rhodophyta; class Florideophyceae; order Ceramiales; family Ceramiaceae; genus Herpochondria; species Herpochondria borealis. Next base: position 7,000 of record JAVCKV010520148.1, on the reverse strand, counting down.
TCATCAACCTTGAGTAAACCATGCGATGCTGCACGTCTGATGCAATGTTGCAATGCATCCTTTGGAATACTCCGACATTTTCCTGTCTTTCGAAGCCTACGTCCCTTGTCATCGAGAGTGAAGGAGCAATGATGAATGGCGCAAACGGCTGCAACCTTTTGTTGAGCCTCGGATAAGGCTTTGGACCGCGTAGGTGCAGAGACGAATGGTTTCCCATCGACACCTAGCTGACCATCACCTCCCTTTCCAAAGACATATACATCTTTTTGATTGGATGACAAGACAACCGTATGATCACCACCCAGAGCGACATCACGAATGGTTTGACCCGACAACGTAAAAAAGTCATTTCTGACAAATTTGTTGCGCCATATTCTTCCTTGGTCCCAAGTGTAGCCTGCCGATCCTCCCTGAGCTGATCCCAATCCAAGTTGTTGCCATCGATCGCATCCCGAAAACCACAACTGAGATCCGGTACTATCTAGCAGTGCGGAGTGACCTGATTCGCCAAAGCCACCAACGTAGGCTTTTGAAAACATTGGAGGAGCTGATGGTACTTCGTATTCGACGGGGAGAGGCCTCTTCTTGGAGTCACTACTGCTACTACCGGTAGTGTCTCGCCCTAGCTGCCCCAGATGGTTCTTGCCCCACGAAAAAGCTCTCCCATCGCTAGTAATGCCGATGGAATGCTTCGCACCACTCCCATCAGGTTTTGCAACGAAAGTAAAGCTTGGCTGTTCGCTCATCTTTTTCTGGCTGAGGTTTTGAAATAACACAATCACCACTTGCCTTACACTAATAAAACAATGCTGGACTTCAGGGCGTTGTGCTTGATGACAAGCGGCATCGTTATCGAAGCGAAGAAATGTGATGATTTTGTGATGTGCGTCAGGTTTGAGTCCCGCACATTGAGTCACGACAATATCTGAGGTAATCGCACTCTAGACTGACTCTAGTACTTGACACTGTTGTCTCGGCTTTGGCTAGCTTCTAGACTGCTCGAGACTAACAATTTATAGATTTGTGGCCATTTCCGTTGTTATTGAATCTAAGGGCAGACACTCCACGAACATTTTCCCTCGTTGTCAATCATTTGAAGGCACCTCTCCTCGGTGTTGCCGTTGCATTCAGGCTGGTTCTCGCCTGGGGCTGGTCCGCAGACGCCGCAGGGGTCTGGATCCTCGTCATCGTCACATGGACTCCAAGAGCACTTGCTTTCTTGATCGATCATTCGGAGACAGCTATCCTCGGACTGTCCGTTACATTCAGGTTGGTTTTTACCCTCAGCGGGTCCGCATTGAGCACAAGGTCCATCTACCACTGGAGCGGTAGGTGTCACTGGAGCAGGTGTCTCGGAAACGATTGGGGCAGGTGTCATGGGAGCCACTGGAGAATCTGTCGGCGATGCAACTGGAGCAGGAGTTTCTGGAACGGTCGGGGATACAGGAGATGGTGTAACTGGAGCAACGGGATTGCCGGGAAGAATGGAGACCTCGGAGCATTGCCAGTAATGCTGAGGAGAATTCCCAGCGGAAGGCAAGCGTCCCAGATCATCGTACTCGCAAATGTCTCCAAAGTAGTCACCGATATTCCAATGGGCAGGCCAATCGTAGTCAGGCACTCCTGTGGCCTTGCAACCAAGAAAGCTCACCCATTGCCACTGGAGCAAGACCTGGTCGCCGCTAATACCTTCAGGTAGCTTGTACTGGTGACGAATTATTTGTCTGCCTTCAGAATCATCGACTCGGTCAGAAGCTCCAGATGGTGCCTGTTAGAAGGTTGTTGTGGTGGATGGTGAGGAGATCGAAATACCGCGATAAAGCTACACCGTCTCAGAACCAACTTACCATGTATCCTCGAAAAGGATAGTCAGGGTCAATGGTCCCTCCATTGTACTCGTCACTGACAAATTCGAGAGGATTCTCGTCGAAGCACTCTTGAGTTGGATTGTCCACATCCGTACAAAGATAGAACTCAAAATGGCCCTTGTGATTGGCAGTCACAGTGACTTCGATATCAATCACTTGGCCCTCATCATAGATAGCTTGAGACACCCAGTTTACCTCACCCCCAAAGGCATCGACATAATTGGTAGTATAATCCGACGATACATCGTTGGCGCGTTTGCGACCACATGGCCCATAGTCATAGCCTCCAGCTTGATAGCCAAACGGACCCGACTTCTGCTCTGGAAGGCCAATGGCGGAATCGCCCCAGAATTGCCTACCACCATCTTGGAAGGCGTACCACTGACGACTCCTGGGCTCAGTGAGACAGGCATGCCCCTGAACCTCCGTGGGTAAGAGGAGGGCAGTCAATAAGAGAGAAAGATACTGCGCGGCGAAAATCATGTTTGAAAACGTTGGTGGGTCAAGCTGTGAGAAGCTACTCGAAACGAAGATTGTGAGGTCACCAGTAGTTGGAGACTCCGAGAGCTTCAGGGGTCATCCGAGGTTACTGCGGCGGATTCGTCCTTATCTTGGAGGATAAAAATAAACCTCTATTTGCTCTGCTCAGGAATTCTTCACCGGCACCTAGCTCGGCACGAGATTAGAGGATGATTTAACCGAAATTGTGAGGTTCTGAGGGACCTTGTATTCAAGCTGACATTCTTTGAAGCGTTTTCGTCGTGTTTTTGTGCCTTTTCGAATAGCTTTTCAACATCAACGCAAGATCGGAACCACGCGAGAATCCCAGTGGACCTGCCTATGTAGGGCCAAGTGTACGACATGTTCAAGTTGATCTTTTGAAACTCCGTCTTGGTAAACCCGCAAGCATTCACGAAGAACTACGTGTAGTCTCTGAAGAAGAACAAGTTGTTTCTGTTTTAGCTGTCTTGCTAGCTGGATGCTCCACATCAACGTAAGACTGGGACCACGCGAGCATCAGTGGACCCAAGATCAACCTGTCTAAGTAGGTCCAAGTCGTGGTCCAATTATACGACATGCTCACACCGATCTTTGCAACTTCGTCTTGGGGTAAACGGGCAAGCATTCACGAAGAGCCAGTCTCTGAAGAAAGTTGCTTCAAGAATGACATTCTCCTGATGAGTCACTCTACTCTACTAGAGTGGGCCGGTATTCTGTTTTAGCTGTCTGAATGTCTCGCTGCGTCTACCCGACGCGCGCATGCGTTGCCTACACTGCCATCTTTGGATGTAAGTGCACATCAAGATGTAAAACCTCAACCAAGGAGGATTCTAAGCAAGACTCAAGCATCAGTTTGATCTTACGTTTTAGAAGTTGTTCTCTCCCAAAGGAATGGCGAGCGACCACGCATCTAGGCACGGATACTGTACAGTTTTATATTGATGGAGAACTGCACATGCACGTGCAATAGTCTCGACCTGGATCCTAGTTTCATCGGCGTGAAACTATCTGTCTACACTACAAGCGCCATCACCGGCAATCGCGCAACGAGCAGCAGGGCTGAGTTTGTACTCCATGCAAGGCACTCATGATGTCACGCATCAAGAGGTTTTTTGTCCTCCTCCTTCGCCTCTGGAGCATCCCCAACCTCGTCATCATGGGGCCAAGACTGCGCAAAATCACGCCAAGTTGATCCAGGCGCACCCTTCTCATGATTGCTAGCAAGAAGCTGCATGGGCTCGCCTTCATTATTTGAAATGGTGTACACCAACTCGACAAGGGGTGAAAGACACTTAACTGATGTTGGAGCCTGTCGAATTGCCTCCTCTAGTAGATCCGATGGAACTGCCCGGCCCGATGTGACTGCCCGTTGGCGCGCCCGCTTTCGGATGGTCTCAGCACGAGCTGTGACGTGTATAATTGCGATGCGATACTGAGGGTGCTTCTTGCGCAACGTATTGACAATGAGATCACTATACCAATCAACATTGCGGAGAGATCCATCGACCAACATATCCAAGGACGAAGACAGTGCGTACTGAAAAAGAATGTCTGCAATTTGAGTCGATTCACCGTGCAGTAGAGCGGCTGCCGTCTCTGGGTTGGCTTCCATGTATCCTGCACTCTCAGGAATCTTTGATTTGATCATATCGGGGTCGATCTTGAGGAAGCGATCAAGAGGGAAGTAACCAGCTGAGTGAAGCTTGGAGAGTACATGAGATTTTCCGACCCCCATGGGCCCGGCACTCAAAACTAACCAGGGTCGACGGTGAGATCGATTCTTGAGATTAGCAGTCGACAGGTGATGTTGAACCGCTTGATTGAGAATCGCATCTTGCAATTGTTGTCTCTCTCTAGCCGGGTGGCGATGATAAGAGTAGTCTAGCTGTCGTCGCGCCTCGTCAAACATGCCAATGAACTCTTGTTGCGCTGAACCATCGTGATAGACGTCATGGGTTGACACTTCCCAGTCGAAACTGGCGCCACTTTTTGGAGGCCAATTTTCTGCTAAGGACGCCTCTGATATTGAGCTCAACCAGCTAGGGGGCGTGGCCGATGATTTCATGGTGTTGAGATTGAAAGCAAGATGATGATAGCAAAGGAATGATGAGCCATCAACGGCTTCTCAATTTGTAAAGAACATTTTCAAGAAAGTATGTTTATATCCAATAGATATAGACATAGCGCAATTTGATTGATACTAAAGCCTACCCATCATGTATGTGGCTCGCCTTCAATAATTCGATGTACTCCCCATGGCATCTGCAGGCCTTGTAGAATTCATGATCAAACTGATATGGTGGTTGAAGACATCACTTATGCGAACTCAATTTGTGAGTAGTTGTGCAGAGCTGTGTTGTGTACTTCTCAGCATTTCGATTTCGGACTGTATGAAATACACAGTAGACTATGAATAAGACTGATTTGGCCGCCGATTGATTCAACTATTCATGAACATATATTGTTAATTAAATATTCTTGTGGAAGTATATGTAGTACTTGTTGATCAGCCGGAATAGCAACAGCTTGTGCAGCATCGAGCACACGATCCACATCTTGAGTTGTCACTTCCCGCTCTTTAATAGCCACAATGCCATGAGAATTCATACTATTAATATGATTACCCGCAATACCTGCATAAACAGAGTGAATTTCACAACCTGCCATTAACTCAGCTTCTTCAATAGCACGTTGAATACATTGCACAGTTGATTCAATATTAACAACAACACCTTTTTTTAACCCTGTTGAACGATGGGAACCAATGCCAATAATCTCTAGCTCACCATTGCTATTCACTTCACCTACAATGGCAACCACTTTAGAGGTTCCTATATCAAGGCCAACTACTATATTATTTTTTTCGCCTGCCATATTAACCTCCTAGGTTAATAAATAATTTTTCGCATTGATTCATTAACTGTGCCTTAAATGTTTTTTGCATGAATTTTTTTTGTCTCGCCTACACTTACGGTTTCATTGCGTAACTCATCATCGGCGTTTATCCATTTTACAGACAAACCATTTTCATAACGTAAATCGATACTATCTATTTCACTCCATATCAAAATAGCTTTTTGATCTAATGCAAGTAATACGCGTTGTATTTTTTTATTAATATCTACACGACCTAAAAACAACTTCCATCCATTATTTAATTCAGCCGTCCAAATACCTATAGAATTTTTCTCTAACATCAGAACTGTTAGCCCATATTTATTTATCAGCTCCGACACAAACTGATACTGCCTCATTACTAATTCTGCTTGGCTATCATCGCTATGCAGCAGTGGCAAATTATTGAGTGCTGAATCATTTTTTGACAAGACTAAGTCACCTCGATAATTTACAAAACCTTTCTCACCCCAGCGAGCAATGGCCCGCTGTTCCTTGATCGAAACATGTAACACATCCGGCCACTCTCGTCTCAACTCGACATTGTCTATCCAAGGATCAGTCAGTAACTTTTGTCGTATTGCTGATAAATTTCCTTTGATAAAGCTATTTCCTACATGCTCATCAATTAATACTTTTATCGCATCCTTTGTTAAATATTCAAAATCACCATTAATAACGACTGATGTAATAGGACGTTCTAAAAATTTATTCGCTGCAATAACACCATAATATCCAGTTAAACCAATGACTATTGTCGTGAGAGATAGTATTACTACAATTTTTAGAGTATTAAAAAAACGACTAAAAAAAAAACGTTTTTTTTCTGCAGGACGCTTTACATTGACTCTTTTGCTAGTAACATTTCTCATTTTATTTACTGTATTTTTTGTCATAATCCTTAGTCTTAAGCTGTTATTTTAAAATAACTGTTGCCCTCAAAATACGTGACACCAACTCATCAAAAGAATATCCTGCAGCTTTTGCCGCCATTGGCACTAAACTATGACTTGTCATACCCGGAACTGTATTTACCTCTAGCACTTTGAAATCACCATTACTATCTTCCATGAAGTCAACTCGCCCCCAACCACGACAATTTAAGCCGTCAAATGCCCAGCGAGATAATTTTTTTATCTCACGCTCGCGATCATCCGATAAACCACAAGGGCAGATATAACGTGTTTTATCAGAAAGGTACTTAGCCTCATAATCATAAAAAACATTATCTGTTTCTAACCGAATAGCGGGTAAAACTTCATTTTCTAATAGGCCAACTGTATACTCTGGCCCCACCAGCAACTCTTCTGCAAAAACTAAGGCGTCGTATTCGCGGGCATCATTAAATGCTTTCTTTAATTCAATAGCACTGTGTACAACTGCCATACCAATGCTTGACCCTTCATTTGCGGGTTTAACTATTGCGCTTCCGTTTAAGTCTTTTAATACTTTTTCAAAATCCGAATTTTCATCAAGTTCAAAAAAACTGGGGGTTGGAAGATTTACTCCTTTCCATATTCTTTTTGATATTAATTTATTCATGGCAACAGCCGATGATTGAACACCACTACCCGTATAAGGAAGATCCATCAGCTCTAACAATGCTTGTAATCTTCCGTCTTCACCTATGCCTCCGTGGAGGGCAATAAATGCTGTATCAATATTGGCAGTAGTTATTGTATCAATCACATTTTTTGTTATCTCTACATCAACAACATCGACGCCTAAGCGCTTGC
>JAVCKV010520037.1:0-11403 GCA_032274145.1 Herpochondria borealis | reverse complement strand
CCGGTCCCAAAGGACAACGTGACGCATGCAAGTTTGGTCTCGTTTCGGAAACCATTCAACCTGCCAATGCAACCTGCGTAGCATTGCTAGATTTGGGCTTGGCGAGTAGTAGAAACAATCATAATCGTAGACTACAATCTGCTGTTCTCAGATCAACCCATCGGCACTCTTGGGTGTTAAAAGCACGGCAGAGAGGAAATAGTTTCAGCGGTAGCTGTACGCAGTAGTTAGTTACCGAAAATCGTTTGAATATTCCTTCAAACACACAAAAAATCACAGTAGTATCCTTGTTTATGTGTCTATGCGGTGTCAAAGTCACTCCCAAGTGGTTCCACACAAACACACAAGTCACTCCACAGTGCCACATTCCTCCGACTCTTACCAGCGGCATCAGCCTCTTCAACCTGACAGTAGCAGTTCCAACAGGTGGGCACGGTACTTGATGATTCGGACGAAGTGTGCAACCCTACTAGCGAATGCCTATACGTACATCCACAAGCTGCCTAAGCTTGATCGGAGGTTATTGATGTGAAGATGAAGAAAGAGCACTACCTATTGTGTGCCCATCATTAGGCGGCTGGACTATGCCTTCCATGGGCCGTGTCCTATTGATGTTCTGGCAACGGCGCTTCCTGCGATCGTGTCGCCAGAAGAGAGCGAAGTTCAAAACTATTATAAGATATTGCGATAGGAGCTTTTGCTGCGAAGCTCTATTTCACCAGAGAACAAGCTCTAGTTAGAAGTAGCACGCATGCATACAGACTCTACGGTTATAGGTTATCTGTGTTGGGGGAGAGTCTCTCGTTTGCGGGTTTTGTGACGGTTCCGTTTGGGTTTGACCTTCAACCTGGCGGGTCATTCCTTCGATATTTTGACTGGATCAATGACAAGACTGTTTGGCAGCGACATGGCATCTAAGAAGAAGCACTAGTATAGTAGCCAGTTACCCGTCCCGCCTTCTCGCCTTCTCCCAATGAGTCACAGTTGACGAGTCGATGAGTTCCCAATTTTGTCTGAAATGGACAGTGCAACGGCATCCAGTTTGGCGTCGGCATTTGAACGCGTGTCAACTTCGCTCGTGGACAGGTATTCAATCAATGCAAATCACACATGGCTCACACACTTTGGCACTAGGATTGCGATACAGAGTCGAATCTTGCGTTTTCAGACGAGGGCACTGGCGACAATAAACCTGTTTCCTCTTGTGGAACACGTTGTTGATGGAGCAAACCGCGGTCACGACCGAGCTGCCGTTCGATGCCGTGAAGCAGCAGTACATCAAGTTCTTGGATCTTCGCTGAAAGTTGAGCAATACTTCGGGTCGAAAAATCTTGTTTGTTACACCTAGATAGTCGGTGAAGCGCAGTGTGTAGAGAGATGCGCCAGAGACACATGTGCTATGGCGATGGTGGGCTGAATCACCGGGCTGAATACGCCTCACTTGGAGGCGCAATCAGTGTACGAGCGAGCGAAGCGATGATACAATGCCCATAGACATCAACCAGACAAATAATGAGAGCCCCATTTGTGGCATCTCATTCCTGGTTGCCCTGCCCTAGCATCCCTGGTAGAAGTCAACGCCCTGCTGTGCTGCCTCGCAAGCCTTGATGGTAGAGGGACTGAATGCTGCTTCTACGTCTTTCCTATCCCACTCATGAGGCCGGTTTCTCACCATCCGCGCAATGTGCGCATTCTTGACACCCTCTTTGTCATACAGAGGCCACATCTCCCCGAAAACGCTAGCCTCGAAGTTCCATTCACCGTACAGGTAAATACTGTTTTCTATGTCGTAAGTTTGACATAGGAGATGTTTGGCAAGGCCATTGTCGTTTGCAAAGGAGACAGTCTTGTTGTTTCCATCAGCAGAGACCACAACATTACTCATGGGTTGAGAGTAGCAATACCCTCGTCGTAGGAAAGAAGAAACCATGTGCTCCCGAAATTTGTCCTCCTCCCCACCTCCTTCATAACTAGCGTGAACAGCCACTCTTGGAAACGGTTCTAGCATCTCCTTTGTAACACCATTCTCTTCTGGAGTCCCTGCACGAAGAAACAAGCCCATACCTTTCATCGATGCCAAGTAATCTTTTGAATAGCCATTCGGGTAGAATTTGGCATCCTTGTAGCCATCAGCTTCGAAATGCCAATTGTACTCGTCTCTGAAGTTGTCCCAGGCATATTGATACATGAACGCGAACTGTGAAAACGCGTCATTGGGGTTTGCTATGGCCTGGATCATTTCATCAAAGGTGGAATACTCTGGATGATTGGCCAGCATGGCCTCACGCATTGGTGCAAGATGCTTATTCCTGAATATCGCTGGGAAGAAGGTCATGCCATTGATATAGCCTGTCGATTGGAAGGCTCTACCAGAATGTTGGAGGAACTTTTTTGTCCACGCGAATTGATCAACGGCGTGGGTTGGATATTTCACAATGACATGTGGGCGGCCTTGCTCATCAAAGAGGTCTTCTGGTTGTGTGACACTAGTTAGCAACATGTCATCATCGCAAAACCCGATAAACTCAGAGTCGGTAAAGTTGTCTGCCCAGAGCATTATTAGCTGCTGCATGAACCATCCAGACCTCTCCCTGAAGAAAGCTTTCGGCGTATTGGGGTTGTACGACACAGATACGAATTCGGTCGCGTTAGAAGTGGTGTCTTCTTCTTTCTCGAAGAAAGACAATATCTTAGCATTCATCTGTTCCATGGTTTTACTGCCATGTCCTTCCTCATCCAGCAGAGAGATCTCATCGAGAAGGATGTGGACGTTCCTGTACTCTTTAGGCCAGAAAAAGAGAAATGATCTGATAAACGTAGACTGTAGCTCGCCAAAACCTCCAGGAAAGGTAGGAAGGAGAAGTTGTAATTTTGACATGGCATCTCTTGCTACTAGATCGCCGTTCACCTGCCTCACCACTCCATTATTATGGTTTCCTTCCGTTCCCCTTTCTGCTGTTGGATCTTCCTTTACTCTTGCAGCATCATCCTTCATTGAAGAGCTTGTTGAAGGATCGCCACTTTCGGACCTTGATAATGCGCGACTCGTTGTGCCATTTGTGGTGGCGAGTATATGATGAGCGCAAGGCTTCTTCAGGAGTTGACTTCCTTCTCTGACACTCTGAAAGATACAACCCACACATAGGAAACAAAGCATCAAAAACAACGTTCTCAAAGAGCATGCCATTGGGGGACGAGCGCTTAGTGTTCTAGACTAATAACAGATGAAATGAAAATGTCTTCTGAGTTTATCATCGGTTCACAAGCCAGTGTTTTGGGGCGGGAGAATCGATGCCAGGTTGCCATGCCAGCCATGCGTTTTGATGACGTAGTATATTAATTTGTATTTATCGATGTATAAACGTTATGTACAAGATACCTTGATACTCCGACACCATGTCCGAGTCTGCAAAAGTGGCAGTGTCCTTGCTCTGTCTATGACTATTGCTGTGAATCGATAGTGTGACGCAAAACCGAACTCTGGAAGGACCCCATTACTTAGACCGATTGATACCATAGACGCCACAAGTGCCATGGTGGGACAGCGGTGACACGTGGCAGTATCAAGCCTGCAGGAACCACGTTTTAATCATTTCCAAGTTTGGCTTGGCATGTTAGTGCAACTCCCACTACTGGAGAGTTTGCAAACTGCTGTCTATGAAGGCGGCACCGAGGATGGGACTTCTACGTGATCACCACGTGCGCGTACTGTCGCTTCGTGTAATGATTGTTGTCCTCCTGACCAGGTACCATATCTGCATCGTCAACCAGCCACGCACGTACTAGTACCCCATGAAATCAGAGAAGAGGTGGCAAACACGCACACAAATTCTGTTCCTTCTACTCCTGTATTCCCAGTTGCACATATCCATACTGGTCAGCGCAACAAGAACGAAGGCGATGGTGACAACATTGTTGTTTGGTTTGACCAAGGGCCTGCGAAAAATGCAGAGCTGTGGAAGGAACGATTCAATGGGCTTCCGAACGCTAGGCTTTTCTATCACTCTTACGATGAGCCATGCGATATTTGTATCTACAAGGCGAAGACAGACTTTGCGGAGGGCAGAAATTTAGCGTTACGTCATGCTCTGAAAACGACTGATCCCAATCACGTAAAGTACTTTGTCAGCTTCGATTCTGATCTGTTAGTGACGCACTGGCTGCTCTGAGGCTGACGAAGAGAATCATCCGGGTGATCTCCGCTTTGGGCGTGAAGACGGTTGTTGGAGAGGTTTTCACAAGATGTTGTCCAGGCGAGAGACTCAACATGCGCTAGTGACCCCAAAGACGTGGTGGGACCCTGCAGGCGAGGCAACCAACTATCAGACGTGCGCTGAAAACGCAGTAAACGCGTTTCGGGGTGTTGAAATGCTGAAGATGATCTACCCCCTATCATACGTCAACATACAAAAGGATTGGACTTACAATACTCACGTTGGGTGGCATTTGATGAACAAATGTCTTCCAGACACCTTTGGTCCGACGAACGCTTTGTTCTAAGTAATCCTGCCCATGCTACATATCTGATGGAACACAACCCAAAGCATGTGTTAAACATCTTAAACGAGGAGTTTGCTGAGGTGGGACCATGCTAGCCACCGTTACTGTGGCATCGGTGTTCTGTTTCCAGCTCCCGAGTACCTGTCGATACTGCTGTCTGGTCGCAATGCAAACCAATGTTTGACCGCCGGTTCCAATCGCGGCTCGGCACACATTAGTCAAGCAGCGCACACTAAATTGTATTCATCATCGTACTTGAAATATGGCAACGTGCCGACCAATGAAACTATAAAGGCCAGCCGGGAATAGCGTGGAATACTCCTCGTAGTAACGAAAGAAAGCCTGTGCATCGCGAAGCCTTGTTTAGTCGATTGTTGGTGATGTAGTTACAGCAGCTTCAACCACACAACCTCCTACGTAGGAGTCCTCGTCAAGAGGCTATGCGCTGCAGGCTTTCTTTTTAATTATCAAACCTACCGGTAGAGAGCGCAGCTCCCTCTGCCCTTGTTGTGCGAACTTTTTTTGGAAGAACATAATGTCGAGGCGTTTCTGGATCGAAAGGAGCTCATGAGCTTCTCCAAGCAAGTGGTTTTGTAGACCATTAGACTACATTGATGAGCTGCTGCCAAAATGAAGTTCACGGCGTGCACGTGCACATCCGACATGGAATAATATACCAGACGATCTATCTGACACATTACAGGCAGGCGATTTAGACGTCCGCGACAAGGATGTATCCCATTAACCCTTCACAGGTCCCATTTGCAACGACCAAGGTAGCTATGGAGTGACCGTACGTCTCATCTAGATTAGTGATCTACCACTCATAGGTTTGGCTCAAAACTGCCTCCTTTTGGAATGAATCTAACTATTGGTTTCAATGTCAACATGAACATCTGGACTTTGTTTTACATCCCTATGAGGTGAGTTCCCTATTCCAATTCTCTAAGATTCCTAGGTACGAACATAGTCGCTGACTTATGATTGGGTCAAGATTGTTGATCGTCGCTGCTAGAGAGGTCGTCGTGGCTCATTGATGAAGGGACGGGAACTCTCACTGGCGTTGTGCATATGTACCACACAACGACGAGCTACATCTGAGTACGGGAATCCATCGATTGAGGTCCAGAATGTGCAATGTAGAAGATCATCTTGTTCTTGACGGTTGAAGTATGGCCACAAAAGTGTTTGATCGTGTTTGGATTTAGTCGAAGTAATCAATCTCGTTCTGTTAGAACCATTTTAGCTGATGTGCAACAGCGCCCAAGATTCCGTTTCACACGATTTCGCCAGACTATCGCGATTTGACTGGTCCACTATTGGTGTATCTTCTTTGACACGAATCGAATTACCCGTGGTTCGTACGGTCGATCAGGATCGAACAACTCACAAGCAATAGCAGCCCAACAATACAATCAAGAACCATGAAGTTCCTCAACCATTTGTTCCTTGTCGTCCCTCTCTTCCTGATGTCACCATCATCGTTGTTCGTTTATGGTAAAGGCAAGAAGGGCAAAAAGACCAGAACAACAAAGGGTCGGCCCCAGATGCCAGCACCCCAACAGCAACCCCAGCCCCCGCAGCAACCCCAGGGAAGAACCGCCGTGACCATGTGGCTGGTGGTCTTCAACACTCCCGGGGGATGCACGGGAGGTACGCCTGGTGCTGGCAATGTTCAGTGCAGCCCAGCAGACGTCTTTGGTACACCGTATCTTAACTCTGTTGCAGCTGGAACTCCAAATCCAAGTTTAATCTCCCCCAACGTTGCAGCCGGCATTGGGGTCGTTCATGCGACTGGTGGTATCTCTGATACGAACGGTAACGTTTTCATGACTGCAGCCATGTATCGTCAGTTGGCGGGGGGCACACTGAATTTGGACGATGGAATGGATCCCCTCAACCTCAACAGAGGTTGGGACGCCACCGACGCCGAAATTCACTTTGTGATTCGGACGCACGGTAACGTTGTCTTTCCAAACGATGGCTTTTTGGACCAGATCTTGAACTTTTTAGAACCCTACTGCAATGATCCTAATCTTGCTTTTACAGGTACGCAAGCCGCCGCCGGGAATGTCTGCGCTGATATTCAAATCATTGAAACCCCAGCTAGCGCAGCCTCGAATGAGTTTGGTGTCCGTTGGTTGGATGGTTCAGGAGGCGTCACTGGTTCTCGGGCCAGCTTTAAGCGCCGTGGGGATGGAGTTCAGATTGTAGTGAATACCAACGTTTTAAGGCGGAACAACATCTTTGGCGGGTTTTGATTTACTTCATGGATAACAGGCAACAACCACCGCTCCGCATGGAAGCATGCAGCCTTCGAAGCTCCTTAAGAGGTCCCAACATTGTCTGCCGTCCATTCTGTAGTACCTGCATATGAAACGTTGGTGTCTTTGAGGGAACTCGGCGGTAACATGACTGCCGTCGGGAATGGGCACTTCATGCTCATCATAGCGTAGCTCACTGATCATCTTTTTAATACCGCACGATAACGCTGCCAGAGGTTCTGTGCACACTCTGGATTCGAGCTCTACTAGACACGGAGCATCTTCTCTTTCCTCGTATATATTCTAATAGTTGATGAACATGTACTTGGTATCCATGTACTCTGAAAGTCCAACGACACTTCCTTCTCGCCCCAGTAGTCTCTCTCGCTATTGTTGAGACCTCTACCTCTTTTTCATCTCTCCTTTGCCTAAAATCTCGGTTGATCTCTCGTTTCTGGTGCAAACTGTGACACCTGTGTGGTGACAAGTCCTGCTTGCTAACTCGAGAGAAGAAGCTATCCGAGCACATTGTAAGGAGATTTATATGAAGAACCGAAGGCAAAAGGCCAGCTGGGGTGATCATTTACTCTTGGCTTAGAAGATAGACGAGAGCCGTTGCAATTGACGCGTCGCATATGATGGGAGCGAGTAATAATTGCAGCCTTTACATCACGGCCTCGTCAAATGGCAGGGGGAAGATTTGTGGACCAACTGGTTCAACATTCAACACATTCAAACCACTTCGTGGGATCAGACTCTCCACATTACGACTGTACATCTCTCGGTAGTTTCCAACAATCAAGATCGCATCACGAAACATGCGACGATGTCTCGACCCAAACAAGTTCACTTCCGGCATCAAATTCGAACTTGCTTGTGTGATCTCCTTCTCTTCTGCGTATATCGTACAGTCTACGATCCAATAGACAAACGAGGACCACTGTGAATCCGACTGCCGTACCGCCAATGCACGATTTCCGCCGTTCTCATCATAAAAGTATGGAAGGCTGAATGCAGCCCCCTCACCACTGCCGTACCCTGAAACGTCTGCACCAAGAGTCACCCGTTGACCGCATAGAACATCTACAGATCCTTCCGCGAGTGCTCCATAGCCATCCTTCACATTCGCATATTCTACGAAACGAACCGTGTCATTATTCGCCAGGCCAAGGAAGATGCTGCTGGCAACAGCACGGCAGAAGTCCACATCCAGACCACTCCATTCTCCAATCGTCGCGTTGAACTCGGCAAACCCAGGCTGGGTGTCAGTGATACCACACACCAGATACCCTTTCTGTGACATGCGTTCAATCTCTCCACCAGAGATGGGTGCTGGGCCGCTCTCAGACACCCCGTCAAAGTAAGGGGCCCGCAATATTCCTGAGGTGTGGTTAGTATTTATCCAATGCATTCCCGCGCGAGGCAGTATTGACTCCAGGTGGCGCTGGTATAGCTCGCCATAGTTTCCGCCCGCGGCAATGGCGTTCCTGAAAATGTTCTCGTACCCCACACCGAACACAGATGTAGCTTTGAAATCTCCGGCAGTCTCCTGCGTAATGCCAAGCTTATCTGCCTCAAACAGCGACTGCAAAACCCAATTCACTAAATCAGACCATTCGGGGTCGTCATCTCGAGTCACAGCCGTCAGCCCCTCGTGTGAGAGGCGACGCTGCCCCACTGAGTGACCTGTACCAAACGTGTCTTGATTTATCAGTACACGTCTCAAATCCCAAACATCCGCGATAATTACGTTACAGCGACCATCCACAAACGCTCCCATAATCTCATCGATGATCAGACGGAGGATATGTCCTGATGACAAGATTCCCTCTAGAATCACAGTGTATTTGGTGCCCGGTGCAGTACATACCATCAAAGCGCTGCACTCGTCCTGATTGTTCAGATCGTCCGCGCACTGAACAAAGAACTCTTTGCCTCCAAAGGCGACTCCACTATACAAGAAGGGAACAGAAAACGTGAAACCGACTCCGCTGGATACCTGCAAGCAAGAAGTGACAATGGTACACGCGAAAGGGAGATTAGTCTATTGAGCAACTACCAGCATTCGAACAAGCTCAAAACCTACCTCTCTCACGTCCCTCCCCATTGTTGGAGCAACCCGAAAATACAAGTCCATATCATTATTAGCGAGTGTCGTGAATCGTTCACTCATTGGTACATCGACAAGTTCGTGCTTCGTTTTGTTGCCCAGGATGCCAGCAGTGACCGCTTTGCACTAACTCGTTGTACGATAGAGTGAGAACGCTGCATTCAAAGCTCTGCATCGGGCTTCGGCTTAACTTACCAAATCAACCAGCATTCCAACTCTCTCTCCTTTATCATTGTAGTTGATGAGGTAGAATGCATCAGGTGAGCCACATCGTAGGACTCCTCTCTCCCGAATTGCCTCGAGAGTCGGTTTAAAGGCGGGTGTCTCGGTAGGCGATGCCGACGGGAAAGGATCCGCACCATGTTCCGCCATCTTTTCATTTCGAGACTCCACAGTTGTCAGGACAACTGCCAGAACAATGGCAACAAGAACGACGACCGACGCACCTGCAAGCCACCACTGGTGTCGCCTCCACCATGGATCTGGCGTGGCAATTACCAAGGTCTCTGGGTCCTCGTTCACGACACGTGCATGAACAAGAAAGGTGCTAGACCTCTCCTGGATGACCTGTGACACCCTTCGAATTGAGGTTCGAATCGACCCCCGGCGCTCCTCCGAATCGACACGAACTGCGCCAGGACGAGATTGCGGCGTGATAGTGGAGGGTTGGAGTGACGCTTCTTCTTGGAGCTCGCGTTCTTTTTCCAAAGATTGAGCCGCGCAGTCTGCTTCCAGAGCCCCCATTGTAATTCTACGGCCACCTCCTTGCTTCGAATGAGAAACTGGCCCGTGATCTGGCTCCGTCTTAAATAGTGCAGCAACTCTTCGCCGCGCTCGCGCTGCAATGGATCGCTTTTCATCTAGGATGCAATTAGTACCAGCATCATTGTCGGATCGTGGACTTGGTGGACTTGAACTTTCCGAGTCTTGCAGAGTTTTGGGGGAGGGGAAGGAGGAGCCATCACTCTTCATTTGACCGCCCCTTCTTCCTGCGATTCGTTCTTTCTCTTCTCGGAAACTCCTAGCCTCGACTCTCTCCTCTGACGTTTGCGAGTTCTCCATCCTGCTCGTCAACATGGCATCCATTTTTTTACTCTTCAATGAGGCGATTCCACTCTTCACTTCTAGTAGGCTGCTCCTAGCCGTGACTCCTTCATCTGAAGCTTGCACCTTCATCGTGCCCGTCAAAATAGATTTATCGACCACCTTGCTCCCCCGCGATGCAATGCGTTGCTTTTCAGCAAGGATACTACTACTATCGCCCAAATTCGTCTTGTTTGGGTGCACATCGAGTTCCTTGGTCCCATCACCAGAGTCGTCGTCTGGCTCTGTTTGTCCTCTTGGCTCATCCTGCTGAGCTACAATTTGCTGTGCGCCTTCCTCACCGCCTGCCAGTCCTGGTGTAGCTTTCTTGGGCTGGTCACAGCCCTCTTTCATGATGCGACACTAACTGATGGAGAAAGCGACTACTCGTAGTGGCTCTTGGTCTTCTGGCTGTTGTTTTGGTGTCATGTGTCATCGTCAGATCTCGGTGGTGTACAAACACGTGTATACTGTAATTGGATCGTCCACTCATCTCTGGTGGATACGGGACAGCCAAAACACTGTGACATACATTCCTCTGTAGATCTTTGGTATCCCCATGCATGATGTGGTACTCATTTTTGTCCAGACAGCTGCTTCCGCGACCACATATGCAATAGCCTCCCTCCCACGCAATGCCTTCTGGAACAACAGCACATTACCGTGAGCGCCTAGCCCAGTCGAAAGGCTGCAATCTCGCTCTTCCTCGCTGGGAAATATAGTTTGATAGGATCGAAGCACTGATAAGGGAACGGACCATGACTTCAACATGGAACATAATAATAACAGTTTGACGTCCATGAAAGCACTTTCGAACTAACTTGTTTCATGACAGTTGATTCATTCGATTTGCAGGTTTCTTTCATAGTATTTGCGTTCCCGCCTTTTTTCTTCTTGCGCGCTTGGCGTCTGGTTCCTCCTTCGTTGAAAACGATGACGGTGCTTCTTGGTCAGATGGTAAATACACCTCGAGGAAGGAAACACGCGCGCGCGCAAGTATCAGTTAGCGATATCTGTTCTCGAAGAACTACTCAGAGATGTACCCTCCGAGCGTGAAAATGACGACAGCAAGGAGGGTGATGGCACAGGAGAGAAGGAAAGGCGTCCGCTCAATCCTCAGAAAAAGCGATCCGTCCTGCAAGATGTATTTTGACGATGATTGTAGTGAAGAGAGTTCCATCACAGCGAGAATAAGTAGTGCACAACAAAGCCACAACTGAGGCTAAGAATGCGTGTCCAATCGTTTGGTCGCTGGGCATGGCGCCATGCTGCCGAGTTCAGAAGTGATAGTCGTCAAACGCCTGAGTAATTTCATTCTCTTCTGCACATGTCGCACTGACTGGCGTCGTCGAGACGAGCTTATTCTACTCCAGCATGCGATAGGACGGCCCCACCACAGGACACAATACACTACTCGCGACGCCACAGAAGTGATTCAACGGTTCC
>JAVCKV010519926.1:0-11403 GCA_032274145.1 Herpochondria borealis | reverse complement strand
CTGCACAACGAGCATTTCAAGGGTGACGTGGGGAATTAAGAGGAGGGAAAGCCAACTGCCCAGCACGCTAGTACGGTACTTAGAATTAGGGGCGTGATGCTACTAGTAGTTCTAGTACTACATGTACTAGAACGTGAGTCAAAACCGTGTTTCGATTTTTTTTCGAAACCCGGATGAAAATCCGTTGACGTCATTCAAATAAACACGACCAAATCCAGCACACGATTAACCCGAAAAAAATAAAACCCTAGCATTGTAATTACTCCGCTAAGCGTAGTACCGTGTATTACCGGTAGTAATATTCTATCCCTAGCGTAGTAATTACTACCCCTAGCGTAGTAATTACTACGCATGCGTAGTAGCGGGTAGTAATTACTACGCAGTGCGTAGTAATTACTACGCAGTGCGTAGTAATTACTACGCTAGGGGTAGTAATCACTACGCTAGGTAGTAATTACTACGCTAGCGTAGCGTAGCAATTTTAAGGTACACAATAACGTCTCGCTACCCCGGAACCAACAAAATTTAACTGCCACATACAACAAACACTACTAGTACTACTACGTATAACAAAGGCGTGGGTGACCTCTTATCATGTGGATGGTCTCTGCGCTGATCCTTTTATCATGTGAATGGTCTCTACGCTGAATCTCATATCATAACCATTTCAACAGATTGGTTATCTACATTCATTCGATATCTTCTAAATATCTTCTCTCTCAACACGATGATAACAATGGAAGCCATAGCGATGATCCCACGCTGAGATATTGGCCGTGGCTATTGGTATCTTGCTTCCTGCTTCTTGCTTCTATCGACTCATTATTTTTGATCTGCACACATCAACAAAGCAAGAACGAAAAAATCTTCAAGTGAAATTAATAGCCATGGCTGGAACAAGCGACGATGACAGCACCGATGATGAATCAACGTTGGATATCATTGATTGGGGGGAGTTTGATGTTGAGGCCGACGGATATTCGATCAAGTTGATGATGCATGCAGAGCACACGGAAGCTTGGCGTAAAATGTTTGGCAAGCAGCTCCCCAAAAGTCCCTACACTGATGCCGAAGACCTTTTCAAGACTTCATTCGATATGGCAATGATGTATCTTGCAGAACGGGGGAAGACAAATAATCTCAAGGAAGCAACGTATGCTGCATTTGCTGGCTGTTTTGATGGGTCAAGTGAACTACCAATAAAGCTAAGATCTGCTATGCTCGATCATGCAGCCCGCCTTGTTCTTACTTCGCCAGAGATCTTTGAGGCGGCCTTTGATCTTCAGCTCGAGGCGACCGAAGCCCTTTTCACGCTTCCTGCAATGCTTCCCATCGATGATTTTGATTCTGAGGAACTGGTCCAGCGCCATGACATTATGCAGTGGCTGGCTGCGTTCGAGATTCTTGGCAAAGGATTTCAGCTTGATCGATGGGTATCTGTAAATGCCGAGACTCTCGTGGCTGCGGCGGATCTACAGGAGACCGTACTTCGGATCAACTATGGATCTGAGCAAACCGATGTAACCCGAAAGGCGAAGCTTTCCATGGATACTGCTCTTTCTAACATGGCAAAGAGACCGCCCGCCTTTTTCAACTGCAAGCAAGCTGTCATTGCTGTGACAAATATTCTTGAATTCTCTTTGCTTGAGTACACGATGCCTCAATCTCTTGAGGACCTCGAAGCGTTCGATTGGGATAATGTGGTGCCTTTCGAGAAGGATACCTATCCGAAGGCCCCGCAGCCTTGCGAGAAAGACTTTGCAAGAGTCAAAGTTGTGCATCAGATATCAAAGGAAGAAAAGGATGCGATAGCCAGAGAAGACGGGATGCCTCATGCTGGGGTGCCCTCATACGTCACTTACCTTCAAAAGTGGAAGAATTGGAGAGATATACACGCAGTGTACCGGAACATGAAACCAGAGTATACTCTTCAGATGACAGCTGACACAGCTACAGCAAGATTGAAGTTCTGCAAGTCGGCGCAAGAGATCGACAACTTGATTGGAGAGGATATCGCCAAATTCCTTCTAAGTCGGAAGAGGGCTCAAAAGAAGGAAGAACTGGCAACCGAGTTGGCCGCCAAACAAGCGGCAGAAAAGGAGGCACGCAAGCAAGAAAAGGAGTTCGAGGAGCAACGAGTTCAATTGGAGCAAGAGAAAAATGAAGTCGAGGAACGAGCGGAAGAAGAATTTGAAGAGGAGGAGCCTGCTGCTGCAAGGACCCGACGATCGCGTACTCCAAAAGAGAGCAAAGCGGCCTTGAAAGCAGCAGCTGTACAGCTCAAGGTTCAAGAATTGGCAACGGCCCAGAGGCAACGTGATGCGGCAGCTCTTGAGGCGTCAAAGCAGAAGGATGAGACTGCCCGTTGTCTGCAGTTAAAGCGACAAGCCGAGGCTGAGGAGACGAAGCTTGCAGCGTCAAACAAAAAAACCAAAAGGTTTGATATCTCTCGTCTTAATTTAGCACCCACACCTCGCCAGAAGGCAGAGAAGGATCCCTCTTGGGCCCCTCCGAGTTTAACAGGAGGTCGTGGTACTGTTTACGATCGGCCTGGTATCCATTGGGCAGCGTCAAGCACCAACAAGCTGAACCTGCTCACAACGCTCCGAACTCACCTGAAAGACGCTGGTATGTTGCCCATGCCCATGACGTTCACCACTACAATGGAGTTTCTTGGGCTAGATGGTAGCGACAAAGTTTTCAATGACCGGGTGTTTGCGTTCCTTCTTTGTCTCCTGATTTCCCAACAAAGGTAATTCGCATTTGCTTGTCTCCATTGTCAATGTCCTTTTAATGCATTTCCCAATCTTACCTACTCCTTTTCTGCCGCCAGTTCTTTTCATGACACTGTGGCAATCCTGACAGAATTTCAGAATGTGGGATGGACAAATGCGCTTGAAATGAGTGCCACCACTGCTAACACTATTCATTTGGCAATACACGCCGAAGACGACGCGAACGATTGGGGTGCCACTATCTACGCTATAGCAATAAAGTTGAATGCCAATGGCGGCGATGTTCCTCATGATAAGGCTGGAATAGTAGCCCTCGGTGTGCCAGAATCTGTCGCATCTCTTCTAATGCAACAAGTTTTTGGCTCGGCGGAGCTTGTTTTGAATATTCATGCGAGGAAGATCCTCGTTGCGCTTGACATGGTGGACTGGGAAGAAACTGGAGTGACAGAAAAGCCTCTAGTCAAGATGGCGAAGCTTCCTAATGAAAAGGTCAAGCGGAGCTTGCGCACGTGGTTGCCAACTGGAGCAGCAACTCCTTTTCACGACACGATGGATTCTATTGGCACTCTCCTTGCGAGGAAGACTAGCGGTGACTGGGGAAAGATTCAGAGTACCATTAGAGCACACTACAATACGAGAGACAAAGACATCTTGATGAAAATGTTAGAGTCCATCAACCAATTCATCAAAGCTACTAGGGGTGGCGGTGGAAAACGATCGAAACAGAAGAGCTGTGGCGGAAAGAAGTAATGCGGTCAAGCAAAGCAGCGGAAGAATTCCAACCAGTTGGTCCCCAGCCAATTTTTCAACCATAGCAACTACCATTATAAACGGGTAACTATAGTCTACATTATCCTAGGATCCACCAACTTCGAACTTTTTTTCTACGTAATTGTGCTGTAGAAATCCTACCAGAGAGGGATATGAGATTAGAATCAAACACGTCTACAACTAACAGCATAAATAGGCAACTGTAGTAATTTTATTAGTCTGTACGAGGATACGAATCAAACAGATGCAAGCTGCCGTTTTCTAACCCGATAAGGGTCAACACCGTAATGCTCTCAAAGCAAACTCGGTGGTTGCTAATACCGTGCCGAAACTCTGCTTTGAGGCAATAGAACATCTTCACCTTCTGGTTGAACGTTTCCTGCCGCGCAAGGGAGCGGTTCTTAAACTCCATTATTTCAACAGGATCTAGATCGTTCGATGTGCTGATGTACAGCGCTTCTCCTCGGTAGCCATTGTCGCCGAGACCTTTGAACACCACTCCTTCTTCAATCATAAATTCTTGAATCTTGCCGAGTAGGTTGCCTTGGAATACAGAGATATCATTCTGTGCTCCTGGAGGTGTAGGGCCGAAAAGCCAAAGTAATTGTGGTTTGTCAATGCGTAGCACCACCTCATAATTCAATCCAGGTTTACCCCCTAGCTTGTGGCTTGACCAAATGGTCGAAAATGGCATTGGCTCTTGAATTGGGCAGTGTGTTCCGTCGATGGTGTAGAAGAAGAACACTCCGTTGTAAGCATCTTTCCAGTCAGGAATGTATGATGGGAGGAGGCTCTGAATTCGAGGAAGATAGTAAAAGACCCATTTCTTGACTGTGTTCTTGCTTCTAATCTTGAAATATTTACCAAGGTCACTGTATGTCTCGTACCGCCACAAGAAGCGGATAGCAAGAAGCAAGTGTTTCGGATTGGAATGATCGTTGAGCTTCAACTCCTTTGCATCGATCTTCCGAAGGCCCTGCCAGACTGTTGCTACAGTCAGTGGAATGACACCATAGGCTTCACGAAAGCGGGCAATGTTGCAATGGTGCATGTAAGTCCGCCAAGCATGGTGTCCTGAGGTTTCAAGGCCAAGAGCCATGAAATCATTCTTAGAGAATCTTGCGACTGTCATGGTCCATAGGAGCTTGATGATGAAATTGTATCCGTTTATTGTTGTGCCATTGAGACGATCATCCCGCTTTTCAAGTCATTCTCACCCAACCACACATTCAATTCCCACCACACATTTCCTTCGGTCTGCTTCCTCACAATTCGGACGCGGTCGCGCTTCAAGGTCACGCCTTCAATATTTCTCACCTAAATAAAACGCATGACGAGCTGACAACGATCATTTTAGCCTAAGTGACGAAAGACCTCCCGCATTTTTAAGCGGCTGCCATCCCTCTCCGCGCCTCCTAGAATCGTTCACCACACAAATCTTTTGAAATGAGCAGCAGCAAGAGCAGGACCAAGAAGCCTGTTGACAAGCGTCTAGCGCCAAGCGTTCAGAATCAGTTGTTTGCTGACTTTGAGCAAAACCACTCTGACACTTGGACGGCATTTGCAGACAAAGACATCCGACCCGAGTACTCAGACCCCGAGTTCAAGGTCGCAGCACGCAATCGCTTTTACTACCTCAAGAAACAGCGCAAGGAATCACCTGATCTCTATTGGAAAGCTTTTGGAGCCATCAATTTGTCGTATCGTGACAACTCTGCATCTGACGACGAGTACGGCGAAGACGAAGACGAAGACGACGACGACGACCTGTTCAACAACTTGCCAGAAGGTATCAAACTGTCTCGGACAGGAAAAGAAAAGCAACAAGAAGCGGCAGCAAAGAAAAACACTACACCTTCGAAGCCTGTCAAGAGTCCAGCAGCAAAGGCATTCAAGAGTCCAACCACGAAGTCTATCAAGAGTCCAGCAGCAAAGGCATTCAAGAGTCCATCAGCGAAGACGTTGAATAGTCCACCACCATTCATTTCTACAAAATCTCCAGCAGCAATGTCTACAACATTCTCCACCAACAGCCGTGCGACGGCTCCCAACGAAGATGATCTTTACAGTGCCCTTGACGAGGCTTGTCTTGATGCGGACTACGTTGTGCACCTTGATTTCGAGAACCTGGCGCGCAATGGGGCGCCTGTATTCTTTGTTCAACTCAATAACGGAATCAAGGGCAAGTCGATTAGTGGCGGCGATCTACTCTATTCTCAGGTCACGGTCTGGCTGAATAATCTTACCGATCTCCGCGATTTTCAGTTCACCAAGGCTATTCTTGTCTGTCAGGGGCAAGCCCTACTTGTCACCATTCCTGCCATTCCTTTCTATCGGCGCAATGAAGATGAAGTAATCAAGTTTCAGAATGCGCAGGCAAAGCGTTGCCAGATTTCGGAAGATGATTATTTGGCCACTGTCCTTGAGATTGACAAGACTCCTGATGAGTTGTTGGTGAAGTATCTGTTCGTCTTTCCGGATGAAAATGTGTGCAATGGTAAGATGGATGCTGACCGCGGCCCCGACATTGATCAAAGGGTGAAGCTACAGATGAAGTCGCAAGAAAGTGCATTTGAAACGGGAAAGGCCGGAAAAACAAAGGCTCGGAAGCAGACCTATCATCCAGGATGTTGGGTGATGCGCGTAACCTCGGCGAAGGCAAAGCTCCTCTCAAAGGAGAAAGAAGACAGTGACGATGATTTGGAGGAGAGCTTTGCAGGTGCGCACATTTAGAGCGAATTGTCAAGAATGTTTGTGTTGTGGCAGTTCACGGCGCCACTATTGCTATGGGCGATGGAGCGATGCTGCACTGTGGTGTTCGTATTGTGGTGGTATTAAAAGGAAATAAACTAACTGATTGATGTCTTATCTAAATTTCATGTAGGATTTAACATCGGAGCAAGCGACGACAGCAAGATTGCGCCGACAAGTGTCGCCATGAAGAAGCGTCGTCTCACCAATAAGATGCAGGCGAGGATGATTTCTGTGGCTCGTACCCCGGCGGCAGTGCATCAGCACACAGTAGTGCATCAGCCCACAGGAGCACATCAGCCGACGGCGCAGGAACCAACAGAGCCGACGGCGCAGGAACCAACAGAGCCGACGGCGCAGGAACCAACAGAGCCGACGGCGCAGGAGCCAACAGAGATGCTCGGGGTGACTTCCGTATTTGAGAGCAGTGGGCGTCCCGACACGGTGACGGAGGAAAATGAGCACATCCGTATGCTTTCCGCTCCACATGTCAAAGGCAAAATTGATTCTGAGGCCGCCCGTTCAAATCTATCTAAAACATTGCAGTCACAGCGAAACAAGAAGAAGGAAGGAAAGCTTAGCAAACTAAGAGGAATGGAGACGAAATCCAACAGCGACGGCGACGCATTGCTCGCCAAGATTTTTGGTGGTGGTGAGGGTGACGATGATGAACTAAGCCTCAGTGTTGCCTCTGATGAGTTGGAAGCGGGAGAAACAGACGAACAATTCAACGATCGCCTTGGATACCTTCAGGAGGAATTGGAACAAGATACGACATTCAATCCGTACGAGGTGGACAAAGCCCTCTAGAGACTATTGCCTACACAACTCTATTTAGAAAATATATATATTTTTACTACTAAGTTTATCTCCATACATTTTACTAATAGAAATTTATTTCTTCTTCTTTGTTTTTGTTTTGCGTTCGTCGAGGCCTTCTGCGACTAGCTTTAGCTGGGATGCGTCCACGACACCTGCACGAGGTGGAGGCGGTAGTCTCTTCTTTTTCTTCTTGTAGCGAGCATTTGTAACTTTCTTCTCCCGGCGCTTGAGCTCTTGATAGATGTGATCCCGAAACACTTTTAGCTCAAATTCCATGTACTGAATTCGAGTGCTCCAAAAAACCATTGGCAACATCTTGTTATGCACGCCGGCATCAATATCTTTATGAAACAAGGGCACAGCATCGGATAAATGCCATGGTGTTGGTGGTGGGTTGGGATCCTTCTCTCGAATTGCTGCTAGCATTGCAATGTCGTGCCCGTATCCTTCACAATCCTCAGCCATGCGCCTGTAGTCGAATGCAACGACCTCTATCAAATTTTTCAGGTTTGTCTTGAAATTCGGGAAAGGCCACTTCTCCCATTCAACGTGGCTCGTATGCACGTCGATTGGATCAGACTTACTTGTCACTGTTCCGGCAATAATAGCGGCTCGGAGAAGCTCTTTGCCTTTGCTCTTGATCCATTTTTCTTTCTTTTTTTTAGGCTCTGCCACAGCTACCGGAGCGGCCCCTTCAACTCTCACCCACTGCTCTTTCGGTTTGCCGTGATTAATGCACCCCTTGAAGGTTGGACGAGAGTGACCTCCACCACCACAAGACGAGCACACTTTCGGCTTGCCAGCAGCCGTTAGGTTGCTCTTCTTCGCCATCTTGTTGTTGTTGTTGTTGCTTGTTGTTTGGTTGGTTGTGTGGTAAAAAAATAAATTGAAAAATGCGTAGTAATTACTACCCCTAGCGTAGTAATTACTACGCACTGCGTAGTAATTACTACGCACTGCGTAGTAGCGGGTAGTAATCACTACGCATGCGTAGTAATTACTACGCAGTGCGTAGTGATTACTACCCGCTACTTTTTCGATGTAGTTGCGCGTAGTAATTCCGCGTTAAAGCGTAGTAACCCCGAGCAGGCGTAGTAACTCCGAAGTGGGTCGTGGATGTCCGGGTTTTAGTCACGGCATCGATTGAAATTTGTCACGAGGGTAAAACTAAGGTTAAATTTTCGAAACACGGTTTTGACTCACGTTCCTGTAGGATACATATCCAATGGAATTACAATATGAAATAACTTCAACCTTATTGCACAAACGTTAGCAGGGTAGACCGACCATTCAAGAAGAAGTGTTCCGGTTTCGACCGAGTTCTGGATTTGGATTTGGTAAACAACAATGGACCAAAGTGCGGTGCAGGAGAAAGGCACAGGCAGCATCGTCCAGCTAGGGAGCGACCATGGCAGAAGAAACACCATAAAAATCGGAGGTACTAATATCGATTACATGTACTTTCAGTGTCGGGCTAAGTTTTCGTTGATTTGTGCTTTCGCTCGACGCTACATGCATGAGCGATATTACATGTACTAGTACATGTACATGTGAATGTGGCTAGTTAGCCATGTACATGAGGATACAATCATGAATTACATTCTTTAGTTCTAAAATAGTGTAGAGCAAATACTCCAGGGTCGTACGAATCAGAAGGAACCATATTTTGGAATCATGGTTCGTCCTGGCTTGAGGCTTGTTTGGTGGCTGCTGGCATGCGTTGTAGCTGGATACTGCTACTGCTAGTGTTGAAAGACCGGCTGCTGACATTTATATTCTCCCGGGTGCGGAGATCCGCGCAGGCTTCTTCTTAGTCAAAGCCTAGTTATCCCGCAGGCTTTCATCTTGGCCGAAAAAGGCAGCGTGGGCCGAAAGCTCGATCCAGGCATGCAGGCAGCAACGTTACGGCTCTCATTCGTCGTTCGGATGTTTGGCGGTTGCTTCTTCGGGTTCTGGTGGTGGATGCTGAAGTTGATTCGGAAGCTACCTAGAACTCATTATCGGATGAATAACCAACTGAAGCAATAGACATAGAGAGAGGGATTAAGAGACGTGCTGATGAAGTTGGAGAGACATGATGTTGTTACTGTTCGGTAGGTTGACGAATGAGTTGATTGTGTGGTCGTATTTTGTGAGCTCGCAATTTTTGTTCTTTGTGCTTGCCGTCGTGCGGTATCATAAATTCGTCCATGTTACTTAGGAACACTATTGAAGCAAGCGGCAAACCTAAACACTTCACAAGCTAAGAACATCTTTGCTGCTCGAAGTTCAGTAGTTAGCGCCAAATAAAAGACTCCCACAGAACCCAGCCAAAAAAGGCGCCAGACCATCCTCACGCATGCCAGCCTGTCTATCAAGACTGCTAGCCTGCTTCCTTTCACGAGTCTTGGCTGAAACTCTACAAGATCGACGATACCTCAAAGCTCTATTGGGAGACTTGGGAGCATGAAGGAATTCATACTATTCACTGGGGAAAGCTGGGCACGAGAGGTGAGTCTAAGGAGTTAAAGTCAGGTTTTCTCAGAAAGCCCGAAGCCACCATTCAGAAGGAAGTAGATCGTCACGTTGAAGAGGGATACCTGGCAATTGATTTAGAGGATCACTACACCCTTCTCATTGAGTATTCAGTCGATGGTATGGGGAGCCCGGAAGACTTGGATAAGCGACACAGCCTTGAAGATGGCATTAACGAACTTCTGGGATGGACTGGGCTGGGCGCTTGTGATGGCGGAAGTATTGGGAGTGGCACAATGGAGGTCTGTTGTTTTGTCGTCGATTTTGAGCTAGCTAAGTCTGTGATAGAGGCAGAACTTAAGGACACTCCATTCAAAGATTTCACGAGAATATACGATGAGAATAGCGATGGATAACAAGTCGGAGCTGGGCAATCCGCTAGACGCTCAGTAGTTTAGTTTTATGATTTTAGAACCTTTAACCCCTTCGTCGAACTGGCGCCGCCTCTAGCGGATTCCAGTCCTTTGACTTTCTGTAGAAATGCGAAATAGACAATCTAGATTCTTAGTTGCAAAAAGCACAATGATCAAGTGGACTGGTGATCTTGATGACGATTGCTCTGCGGATTGTGCTGGTTTAATGCTTCGTGCAGAGTGGATGAATGATGTTGACGGGCTCGACTCATGGTGGTGGGCTGTTCACTATATTGATGGAGGGAAGGACTCAGTGGTTAGTTCAAACGACACTAATGAGATATTTAGGTCGGGTCATGCTGCTAGGCAAGCAGCTCAGTCAGCGGCATTGAAGTATCTAAAATCATAAAGTTAACAGAACAAAGTAGCTCCACCCAACGTCTTATCCGTGCGGCATCTTGGCTTCGATGTTGACGTTTGGTAGGGGATCGATGACTTTGATTAAATCACCACACTGGATAAGCCGTTGGTGAGCAAATACGTTCTGAAAATAATTCATGGAAAAACGATATCCAGACTATTTACCCGAGGAGTGGGAAGAAATCCCATCCAGTTCATGCGAGAGTTTTGAGCATGAGTATGCTTTAGAGGTTGCCAAGGGACATGCTCTTTACGGAGTTCCAGTTAGGGCCGTAGCAAAAAGGAAGAATTGTGATGATGTATTATTTCAATTGTTGCGGCACCTTTGTAAGTATTCAATCATCCACCTAACATGGTCGGGAAAGGAAGAACAGAATATCGATTTCCCTCAGTTTGAATTATTTGCTGACGATGACGATTTGCAAAAAGGTCTTGGACTAAAGACACCTTAACCTAAGGATGACAGCTTTTGAAATACCAAATCAGAACAAACACTCCACCCAACGGCTTATCCGTGGGGAGTGCATGCTTCGATGTTGACGTTTAGAGGGGGAGCGTCTAATTTTGTTTTCATCGCCGCACGGGATAAGCCGTGGGTAAGCTTAACGTTCTCCTAAAAATGAAAAAAATTCTCTTTTACATACTTTGCCTCTTATGCGGAGCTAACCTCGCACTTTCAGCAGATGAATATCGTACGTACATTCATAGTATAGACAACTTTTCATCTTACCACCGAATCGGTAGCTATAAGATTTCTAGCGGAAAGACAGACATACCATTGGATCTTTATTACAGAGATTCTGATTTGAGTCCTGATGGAAACCCGCCAACCTTGAGAGGCTACCCCAATAGTTTTTCGCTCATAGCAGTCTACAAGACGGCTGATAACAAGTGGACTCATCAAGGAATAGTAGTGGGTGCTAGAACTCAATTCAGAAAGGTTGTAAACTCCAATTCTAAACATGTTACTATTGAGTTGAGTCCAAAGTTCATGATTACCATTAAAGAAGACGAAGGTGTAATGGAATCCTGGAAAA
>JAVCKV010519705.1:0-11407 GCA_032274145.1 Herpochondria borealis | reverse complement strand
TCTACTCCGACCAACTTTACCAACAAATCGAAGCCCTCAGCCAACGCGCCGAAGCCATCAAACTCGACACCCAATCCGTCTCGCTCGACACCATCGAAACCACCGCCCACGCCTATCTTGATTCCCTCCTCAGCGAAGCCCTTTACGACATCCAGCGCCAAAACGTCCTCCTCGTCCAAGAGAACCTCGGCCTCGCCGAAATCCGCAGCGAAATCGGAGCCCAAGACAACACCGACACCCTCCGCTGGCAAGCCGCCCTCGCCTCCGCCCGCAGCACCCTCATCCGCGCCGACTCCAATCGCCGCAACGCCCGCACCCAGCTCAACGTCGTCCTCGCCACCGACACCCAAAAGCACTGGGCCTTAAAGGACATCCAGCTCAGCGACGAGCAAACCTACTTCCTCGACGAATCGTTCTCCGACCTCGTCTCCGATCAAAAAGGCTTCCAAGGCTTCATCAGATTCTCCCGCGCCCTCGCCTCCGCCAACGCCCCCGAGCTCAAATCATTCGACTACAACCTCCGCGCCGAAGGCATCCGCCTCATCGAGCGCAATCGCCGCAACAAACGCCCCCAACTCGCTCTAAGCGCCTCCGTCCAAAGCGTCTTCGAAGACTCCACCGCCACCCGCAGCGGCACCCAAAACGAGTGGACCGTCGGCATCGGCTTCACCCTCCCATTCCTCGAAAAAGACCTCCGCGAAGCCGACCTCTCCAAAATTCAAGCCGGTATCCTCCAGCTCCAAGCCCAGCGCCAACGCGCCGTCTACCTCATCGAGCAACGCGCCCTCGTCGCCTGCTTCAACATGGCCGCCAGCCACCCCGCCATGCGCCTCTCCCGCCGCGCCCTCCAAGCCTCCGAAAAAAACTACGCCGGTGTTCGCGAAAAATACTCCCTCGGCCAGGCCAACGTCGTCACCCTCATCGACGCCCAGTCCAACCTCCTCGCCCAAGAGCAAGCAGAGGCCACCGCCACCTACTCCTATCTCAAGGACGCCATCTCCCTCCAGCGCTCCCTCGCCTGGTTCGAGTATTCCAAGTCCAAACCTCAAGTCGCTGACTTCATCCAGCACTACCACGATTTTCAAAAAACCGGCTCAGCCCATGTTCGCGTCATTAAGAAATAAATCCGCCCTCTGCTTCGTCCCGCTCTTCCTCCTCGGCTGTAATTCCGACGAGAAACCTGCACCCCCGAATCCGCGCCCCGTCATCACCTACGAGGTCCCTGAAAGCGCCAGCGCATCCTTCCGCCGCTTCTCCGGCGAAACCAAAGCCGCCCGCTCCGTGAACCTCGGTTTCGAACTCGCCGGCCGCATCGATGCCATCATCGCCCAAGAAGGACGTCGCTATTCCAAAGGCACCATCCTCGCCCAACTCGATCCCGCCAACGCCAACGCCGACCTCCAAAACGCCGAAGCCCAGGCCCTCCAAGCCATCCAACAACTTCGCCGCACTCAGGAACTCCTCGAATCCGGCAACGCCAGCCAAGCCGACTTCGACTCCGCCATCGCCGCCCAAAAAGCCACCGAAGCAAAGTTAGCCTCCGCCAAACTCGCCGTGAAATACACCGACCTCACCATGCCCTACGATGGGGTCGTCGCCGAGATCCCCGCCGACGTGAACCAAGTCGTCGCAGCAGGAACCCCCGTCATCGCCATCCAAGGAAACCTCGGCATGGACTTCGAAATCGGAGTCCCCACCAACATCATCTCCCGCATCCAGGATCAACAAAAAGTGACCATCAACCTCAACAGCCCCACCGACAAAAAAATCCCCGGCATCGTCACCAAAATCTCCCCCATCGCCTCCTCCAACACAACCTACCCCGTCACCATCTCCATCGAGAACTCCGAAAAAATCGACAACCTCCGCTCCGGCCTCGATGGCGAAGCTCTCTTCGATTTCCCAAATCTCGATGCCACAGGCCTCGCCCTCCCCAGCTCCGCCATCCAAGCCCTCCCCGACGGATCGAACTACGTCTGGCTCGTCGATCATCCCGATAAAGCGACCAGCACCGTCACCCGCACCACCGTCACCGTCGGCAAACTCTCCGGCCAAGGAAAAATCGAAGTCCTCACCGGCCTCACCACCGGCCAATTCATCGTCTCAAAAGGAGTCGACAGCCTGATCCCAGGCATGGAAGTCACCCTCCTCAAAAAATAACCTTTGTCACGATGCTGAACCCAGCCTCCATCACGCTCAACAATAGTCGCACCGCGATGATCCTCTATTTCGGGATCATGCTCTTCGGCATCATTACCTATCTCAACATCGGGAACCGGGAATACCCCGCCATTACCATCCGCAACGCGGTCGTGATTACCCAATACCCCGGTCGCTCCACCGTCCAAGTCGAGCAGGAGGTCACCGAACCCATCGAGCAAGCAATCCGCCAACTCCCCCAGGTCCACAAAGTCACATCCACCTCAAAACCCGGCCTCTCCGTCGTGATGGTCGAGATCGATGAATCCTACTTCCAAATGGAAGACATCTGGACCGACATGCGGAATAAAATCGCCGTCACCAAACTCCCCTCCGGCACCAGCACCCCTTCCATCAACGATGACTTCGGCGACGAATTCCCCTACGTCTACGCCCTCAGCGGAAACGATTTCACCCCCGCCGAGCTCAAGGACTACGGCGACCTCATCCGCGACCGACTCCTCGCCCTCGATGGCGTCGGCAAAGTCGAATTCCACGGCAACCAAGAAGAGCGCGTCTTCCTCGAATTCTCCAGCAGCGAACTCGCCGCCCGCGGCATCTCGCCCCAACAAGTCGCCAGCGCCCTCAATTCCCAAAATGCCGTCGTCAACAGCGGCAGCGCCGACTACGGCGACGAACGACTTCAAATCGTCACCCTCGGCGAGTTCGAATCCCTCGAAGAACTTTCCGCCTACCAACTCGCCATCCCCGGCCAATCCGCCTCCATCCGTATCTCCGACCTCTTCACCGTCACCCGCGGCTACACCGACCCCGCCTCCGCACGCAGCCACTTCAATGGCAACCGCATCCTCTGCATCGCCGTCTCCATGAAAGACGGCGGCGTTGTCACCGCAATCGGCGAAAGCATCACCCAAGAGATTGCTAAAATCCAAGCAGAACTCCCCCTCGGCCTCGAAATCGAGACCATGTTCTACCAACCGGTCTACGTCACCGCCTCCATCAACGCCTTCATTGTCAACCTGATCCAGGCCTTCGGCTTCGTCCTCGTGATCATGTTCATCTTCTCCGGCTGGCGTCTCGCCCTCCTCGTCGGCATCCTTGTCCCCTCCGCCATCCTCCTCTGCTTCACTTTCATGCCCGCCGTCGGAGTCGAGCTAGAAATGATGTCCATCGCCGCCCTCATCATCGCCCTCGGAATCCTTGTCGATAACGCCGTCGTCGTCTGCGAGCAGGTCCTCAACCGCCTCAACAATGGCATGGACCGCATGCAAGCCGTCACCGAATCCGTGCAAGGCCTCATCATTCCCCTCCTCGCCGGATCAGGCACCACCATCGCCGCCTTCGGCATCATCGCCATGGCCGATGGAGGCACCGCCGAGTTCACCTTCAGCCTCTTCGCCGTCGTCGCCCTCACCCTCCTCGGATCTTGGGTTCTCTCCCTCACCGTCATTCCCTTCTTCGCCTACTACTTCCTGAAGCCCCTCGAAAAAGATACCCCCGTCGGCCGTCTCGTCACCAAAATCAGTAGCCCCTACGAAAAGCTCCTTCGCCTCTCCCTCCGCCTCCGCTGGTCCCTCCCCCTCGCCGCCTTCGCCCTCACCCTCGTCGCAGGTTGGGGGATGAAATTCGTCCCCAACATCTTCTTCCCGCCAAACGAACGCGGCCAATTCGTCGTCGACTTCGAACTCCCCCTCGGCACCAACATCACCGAGACCGAGGCCCAGGTTAAGCAGCTCGAACAATGGCTCCTCACCGAGAAAAAGGACGATGTTAAAAGCGTCTCCACTTGGATCGGAAACGGCGGTCCCCGTTGGTATCTCTCCCTCGCCCCCGAGCAAGCAAGCCCCAACTACGCCTTCTTCAGCATCCTCACCACCACCGAGGACCCCGCCCAAGTCAAACAACTCGTCGCCGAGCTCAACGAACACGCCCGCAAAAACTTCCCCGCCGCTCGCATCGCCCCGAAAGCCCTCGAAAGCGGCCCACCCGTCGGCGATCCCATCCAGATCAAACTCCGCGGCCCCGACCTCGACACCCTCTACGACCTCCGCGACCAAATCGCAGGCCTCATGCGCGAGACCGATGGCGCGATCGGCGTCCGCGACAACTGGGGCGTCTGGACCAAGCAGATCTCCATCGATCCCGACCCCGTCCGCCTCTCCCGCCTCGGCCTTAACACCTCATCCTTAGCCAGCGCCCTCTCCCTCCAATATCAAGGCATGGCCGCCACCACCTACCGCGAAGGCGAGCACGCCATCCCCGTCATCCTACGCTCGCGCGAAGACTTCCGCGAAAACCTCGACGACCTCCGCGACCTCCCCGTCTTCGGAGCCCAAAGCGGCATCGTCCCCCTCAGTCAAGCTGCCGATATCTCCCTCGAATTCCAACCCGGCTCCATCTGCCGCTGGAATACCCAGCGAGAAATGATCATCAAGTGCCGCGCCGAAGGTCGCTACTCCTCCGACGTCCTTGCCGACCTCAAACCAAAAATCGAAGCCCTCATCACCAGCAACGATTGGCCCTCCGCCTACTCCATCGAGTGGGCTGGCGAACAGGCCGAATCCGCAAAATCACAGAAGAAACTCGCCGCCGGAGCCCCCATCCCCATCGCTATTCTTTGCTTAATTCTCATCGCACAATTCAACTCCCTCCGCGCCTTCATCATCATCATGCTGACCGTGCCCCCCATGCTCATCGGAGTCGTCTCCGGCCTCATCGTCACCAGCTCATCCTTCGGCTTCATGACCTTACTCGGACTCATCGCCCTTATGGGAATCGTCGTCAATAACGCCATCCTCCTCATCGACGAAACCCGCAACCAACTCGCCGCCGAGGACGAGCCCAACCTCATCGATTGCGTCGTCACCTCCGCCAAATCCCGCTTCCGCCCCATAATCATGACAACGGCAACAACCGTCTTCGGCCTCCTCCCCCTTGCCATATCCGGCGGCGGCATGTGGTCCTCCATGGCCTATGCCATGATGTTCGGCCTAGCCTTTGCCACCGTCCTCACCCTCCTCCTCTGCCCCACCCTCTTCTACCTCCTCCACCGCCGCAAATACCTCAGCGCTTAAAGCATCGAGAGATGATACCCAGCCATCTCGGTCAGACCTTCATTTCCAACTCAATAGCGTATCCTGGTTTCCGAGGCAGCTCCGATGACTCCCAAACCAGAGACCATCGCCAAATCAGCTTTCGTCATCTTGAGTTCTTTAACGCCCACCAGCGTGTTCTCCAATTCTTCTGCTTGTATTTTCAGCCAACCCGCTACGTTCTCTCCATCATGAATATGCCTAAAAAAGGAATCATCACCGGACTCTCTCTCATTATCCTCGGCGTGGGGACCTACTTCGCAAGCGGGAGAATCCATTACTCGGCCTTGACTCCCGCTTACTTTGGAATCCCAATTCTCTTAGCCTCACTCCTAGCGACTAATCCAAAGAGACGAAAGCTCGGCATGCACATTGCCGTGACCTTTGCCCTCCTAGGATTCATCGCCACGTTGGGTCGCCTCGTCAGAAAGTTCATCCTCGGCGAATTCGAAATGAATCTCGCCAATGGTGCTACCATTATCATGTCATTCCTCTGCCTCGTCTTCACGATTCGGTGCATCAAGTCCTTCACTGCAGCACGACGCAGTAAACAAGGAGACCTTGCCTAACATCATCGACTACCGATCAGGATTGAGCGCAACCCGCTCACGGCGTGTCCGGTTTGAAGATTTCCTAGGATCTCCGTGGGCGTCGCACCCACAGCACCGAGAAAATACCAGCGAGAGAAAGAAGTGCTGAACTCGGTTCTGGGACCACTTGGATCGACCCAGTCATCCCGGAATGCCCCGTCACACGGCAGGTGTAGTAATAAACTCCATTTCCGCTATCGCCTGTCGCCCAAGAAATCTGGTCATTCGTCGGTGCGGGATCAGCCGTGAAATCAGCCAATGGAGTCAAGGTCGCAGCATCGATGACAGCACCTTCAAAGGTGGTTCTCGAGAAGGACCCATCAGCCCGAGTGACGGGCAGAGTGTCGTCCGTAATGACCATCGGATGTGAACTTGTGGTCCGCTGAAAATTGTAGGTCTCCCCCGCCGTCAAAATGAAGGTCGGATCTATGATATCGGTGAAAGTCCCGCCCACATCAGTCCAACTGAACAAGTAATTCGACGCTCCAGAGTTCGAAATATTGAAGGAGACGCCCGCACCGACAGCGTAGACATTGGCGCTCACCACTGTCGTTGCAGCATGAGCCAGACTAGAGAAAATCACGGGGGCAAGGAAGAGATAGGACTTTTTCATAAATTTAGTTTTCTGTAATTATCATATCCACCCACCCACTCAGCTCAAGATTTTAAGAGAGGACCGATGCAGACCAAAAGTCCTCCCACTATCGGCGCCTACGCAAACCGAATGCCAGACCGAAGGCTAACAAGGCAACGGAGGAAGGTTCCGGGATTACTGACCATCCCAAATCTTGCAGAGCCCCCACATCAGCATTCGTCAGTTCGACACGACGCTGACTAGGAGAAAAATTTGCAGTCGGCTCCATCAGCAAGTCCTGTGGATTCCCTAGGCCAACGGTCCCAGCTAAAGCAGGGTCACCTGGCTCAAAAATATTCGAATCATAGGTTCCATCCTCCCAATGATTATTCGCATTACTCACTAGGGTCAGAGAGGTCACTGACGTCCCGTTGTCGGCATTGTAGGCAGCAATCGCTCCCGGTCCAACGTAAGCTCCAGCTCCATCGTTTTGCCACTGATTCCAACCCGCGCTCAAGCCAAGAACATGGCCCACCTCATGAAGAGCAATCGAGTAGAAATCCACCTCCCCTGCACCCGACGCGCTGTTAGCGTCAAAATGCCAGCTCGTCATCGTGTCAAAAGTAATCGCCCCTCCCCACCGAGGTAGATCGTTCGACGAGGCAGCTGGAGTATTATCGTTAAATCCACGGTGCATGGGCCCCGAAATATCGTCAAACACGCCCGTGAAATTCTGTCCGGTGCCTGTTCCACCTTGTCCCCCAGAGAAACCCAAACTCCGGCCGCCGGCAAAGAGAATCCACTCGTTTGCGTTCAGCCCACTCAGGCCGTATCCATTCGCCGCACCAGCTCCGGCAGTCACCAAGGGATCGGATCCAGAGTCTGCGGCGGTACTTAGCTGGAACGGATTGCCAGTTCCTGGATGAGTAAAGCCAACCCTCCAACCGGCTCCCGTGCCGCTGCCTGTTCCAGCCGCAGCCACTGCAGCCAGCTCGCTCGTGATGATTGTGCTGAAGCGATCCGCAGCCGCCTGCATCGCATCTCTTTTAGCAGGAGTGTCGAAGAAGTTGTTACTATCGTAGGTGTAATCCACGATAACGTTGATTGCTTGAACATGGCTGCTAAGTCCCCCAAATAGTAAAGTAAATGCTGTTAATGGTGTAATTTTTTGTAAAAACATAAGTTTGTTTATGTATAATCGTGCTAGCAAAGGTAGTAACACAGCAGGCGTGAGAAAGCCATCAAGAGTTTGACAAAAGCGAGCCTAGTCAAAACGAGGTCCGTCGAAGCAAGCACTTTGCCACCGGTATAAGAAGCGAAGGGCTACCACCATAGAAAGAATAACAGGATTGTGATTCGTGCTACGCCCATCCCCCCAAAGTAAATATCACGATCTAAACCAGCAATAGAAGGCGACCACGATCACCCCAATCAGATTGAGGACAATCCCTTCACGCATCATTCGTGGCACGGTCAGATGTCCGGATCCGAAGACCACGGCATTCGGAGCAGTGGCCACCGGGAGCATGAAGGCGCAGCTCGCACTGAGCGCGGCGGGCAGCATCACGACCAGTGGATCGATGTCATTGGTCAATGCCACCGAAGCGAGGATTGGCATGATGAGAATGGTGCTCGCCGTGTTACTCGTCAACTCAGTGAGAAAGGTCATCAAGAGGCAAACCGTCAGTAATAGAACCAAGACGGGGAAGCTCCCCACCCCACTCAGAGCACCCGCGATCTCCTGACTCAAGCCCGAGTCCTTGATCCCGGCGGCCAAGCAAATCCCTCCGCTAAAAAGAAGCAACACACCCCAAGGAACATCCTTACAACTCTCCCAATCCAAAAGCCTTCCCTGCTCTCCCTTCCTCCCCGTGCCATCAGGAATCAGAAACATGATCATCACTCCCACGAACGCAACCGAAGCATCATTCGCCCCTTGCAGACCCAGCCCCGTACTCCAACCGCCAAAAGGTTCCAAGCGAGTTATCCAGGCCAGAGCCGTCAGGCCAAACACGATCAAAGTCCTCCGCTCAGCCGGACGCCATGCCTCAGCTTCCGGAAGCGTCAGCGACATCTCGCCCGCTTGATTCCGACTCAGCCAAAGCCACATCAGCGGCAACATCACCACGATCACCGGGACCCCGTAAGCCATCCATTCCGTAAAAGTCATCATCTTCCCAGTTGCCTCTTGGTATTGCTCAATGAACACCAAATTCGGGGGCGTTCCGATCGGCGACCCCAATCCACCCACACTCGCCGCATAGGCAATCGCCATCATCAGCGGAGCTGCCAGCGGGTTAACCCCACCCTTTGATTCGGTCCCATTCAGGACCGCAAGCGCGATTGGGAGCAACATCAAAACAGTCGCGGTGTTTGAAATCCACATGCTCAAAACTGCCGCTGCCAGCATGAAGCCTAGCATCAGAGCCTTCGGTTTTGTCCCCGTCTTTTTCCCACCTCCGCAAACCCGCACCATCCCAAGTGCAAGCCGACGGTGAACGCCACTGCGCTCCATCCCCTTCGATAAAAAGAAACCACCCAGCAAAAGCAAAATCAAGGGATGCCCATAGCTTTTCGCCACCGCCGTCTTGGCATCCAGCACACCCAGAAGTGGCAACAGCGCAATCGGCACCAAGGAAGCAATCGGGATCGGGATCGCTTCGAACATCCACCAAAGAGCCGTCACAACCGTAATGCCAAGGGTAATCGACGCCGGCTCATCTAGTCCAAAATCCCCAGAGACCATCCACACGACCACCCCCAAAATTGGAGCAAGCCAGCGCATAATCGCCTTCACCTTCGACATCATGAACGAGGCTAGATCGAACAGGTGGATCGCAAAACCAAAAAGCTCCGCCGCCCTAAATCGCTACTTCTCCTCCGCCACAACCAGCGGTTGCCCCGCCTTGACCCACCCGAGACTTCCGCTCGAAAGATGGAACACGTTCTTAAAGCCCAAACGCTTCCAAACCGGGATCGAAGACGAACTCCGACTACCACTACGGCAGTGCATGATGTAAGTTCTATTACGCTCAAGTTTCGCTAGGTTCGCCGCAAAACCCTTGGCATTCATGTTGATATTTACCGCGCCCTTAATGTGCCCCTTTGCAAATTCCTTCGGCGTCCTGAGGTCCACCACGACAATCTTAGGGTCCTTCTTCAAACGAGCCGCCGCCCGCTGCGCCGTGACCGTCGTCACATCAGCTCCTGCAAAAACACTCAACGCAAACACCGCTAAGAAGATAATCAAACTACTTTTCATTGCCAGACTCTAACATTCCAGAAATCCCCTGAAAGAGGAAAAGAAGTCAGCGAGCATCACCGATTCGGTATCTCCACTTCGGCTTGTTGCAAAAGAGCGAGTCAGTAATTGACTAGCGAGAATGGCCCTCGGTAAAGGGGCTTCTTCGGCCAAAGGCCTTCCTCATATCAACCCCACGCAACGCGTGGGGTTGATATGAGGTCTAAAGTAGCACGGGCGTCCCGCCGGTCCACCTGCCCCACCGCCATTCACCCAAGCGCCCGTCCGCCTGCCCAAAAAATTTCAACGCAGATTAAAGAATGGTCGAGACCGGATTTCCACAGATTTCCCAGGCCCTCCCAAGAATCACGTGGGCCGCAGCCCCAAGTTCTGCACACAAGTCAGGGGTGATGAAGGCACAAGGGAACAACTTTGGTGAGTCCGATGGAGGAAAAACACCCCGCTTTCGTCGGAAAATAACTCTACCCTTCATTACTGTGAGAGTCGGTGAATCCGTATCCTCCTCCGAGAAAGGCCAATCGTTTTGGGGCCGAGCCTGCCGGAGCAGCAGGCGAGAGAGTTCTAAAATTATTTCCTGTTACCTCTCAGTTCAGAAAAGCAAGTGGGGTCGGCCTTTCTGGGAAGTTCATCCTTCCACACTGCGAGCCTCTTTAAGAGGTCGGCTACCGCCTCTGGTTGGTCTTTGCTGATCTCGATTCTCTCCAAAGGATCGGCGACGATATCATAAAGCTCAAGGTGCTCGCCTTCTTCGCTCACAAGGAGCTTCCATTGTTTGTGAGCCACCGCGTAGGAGGCCCAGTGATAGGGCCTACCTTTCGTGGCCGGCCAGCGAGCTTTCATCTTCCAAAACAAGGGCTTTGCGCGCCCAGTACAAGACGACTTCCCAGTCAAGGCTGCTACTTGGCTCACGCCATCAGGTTTATAAGTATTGGGCAATTCCGCCCCTCCGACATCCAAAAAAGTCGGCAGTAAATCAACGGCTGAAATCATAGAATGCTGGTTCACCTTTCCAGCTGCGACTTGTCCCGGCCAACGGACGATAAAAGGCACTCCGATGCCTCCTTCGAAAAGCGAACTCTTGTAAGCCTTGCGGCCTGCCGTAATTCCTTTTGAAGCGCCGACCCCGTAACCGGCGCCAGTTGCGGTATCGAATTGCAGTTTGAGCTCGGTGGAGCCACCGGCACGGGCCGGGCCATTGTCCGAACTAAAAACGACCAAGGTGTTTTCTGCGAGTTTGAGTCGATCAAGAGCATCCAGTAATTCGCCAATCCGATCATCGGCATGAGAAAGGGTGGCAGCATAAATACTATCGGCTGGGGCGAGGTCGCGAAATCGCCACTGATACTTTGGCAACACATGAAAAGGAGTGTGTGGCTCGTGAACCCAGAGGTTGATGAAGAAGGGCTTTGCGTTCTCCACACTCTTTTTAATAAAGGAGATGGCCCGCGAGGTGTCTTCATGAAACGGCATCTGCTCACCAGCGCAGTTGAAGGCACCGTATTCATCGTAGCCGTATGCCGAGGGAAGAGGGGAATCCGGAATCATGTTGTTGGACAGGTGCCATTTCCCGAAATGAGCTGTCGCATAGCCGGCCTGTTGCAGGAACCTCGGCAGAAGCGGTGCCTGCGGCGAAAGCCAGTCAGGCATGCCGCGTTTGCTGTTGTTCTCCACCCAGGCGAAATGTCCATCGATGTTGTAGCGGGCGGGGAAGTGACCAGTCATCACTGCG
>JAVCKV010519594.1:0-11407 GCA_032274145.1 Herpochondria borealis | reverse complement strand
GCCGATTTTGATTGGCTTACCTAGAAGTCAATAAAAAAGCATGCTTTTTTGTCGTGTAGTGTGAATTAAATTATAAAAGACTCGTCATTGAGGAGTTTAATTAATTTTTTAATATCTGCATTTGGTCTCACCTTAAGATGACTTTTTAACACTTCGATGAATTGCTCATCATGGGCCAGTAAGTTAAACCTAACATTATGTCTTAGGACGGAGTCCTTGCTAGCGAGAGTATCGATTTGTGTGAAAATCCATTTAGCTAGCTGATTTTTCGGCTTAGCTACAATGGTGATCTTCAGATTATCGAGTCCATACAATTGTTCGCTGCTTGGCTCGGCTCCTCGGTCTTTAAATGTGCTTTCAAAGTTCAGTTGGAGAGATGATTTCGTATGAGGAATAGTGAAGTCGAATCGGTAGACCGAGTCTGATGAAACTTTATTTACTTCAAGATCTATCCCCGCATAACCTAGAGTTGAAGATTCGAGGACATTGGTGAATTGAGGATTTGGTTTGTAGCTATCGCCCAAAAAATTTGGAAACGATTGAATTTTATCGAGGACGTTATTGCAAAAGATTGCATTAACGAGATCTTCTCTGCCATCTACATCAAATTTCCATGTATCAGGTCCACTCACGTATGTATGCCATCCCATGTGCCTTTGAGGATGAGGTCAAACTGTATGCGGAGGTGCTTATGATCAGGTAGCTTAGTTAGCGCTAGCGCTTGCTTGCCAACGGGGATTTTCCCAATGAAGACACACCCTCCTTTGGGGCTCGTCTCGATTACAGGTTTGCAATCGCTGGCTGCATTGAGCTTCCATTGAGGGCTTATTTGCTCCCCTTTATCGATGGCGGCATCGAAGACTGCTTTAGCAGTTGAGCTTTGTATTAAGCAAAGTGGAATAAAAAATAGAGGTAGTAACCTTTTCATTATGTATGGGGTATAAAAAAAATGCTCTCTCGTGTCCAGAGCTGATGACGATTTTCATGCGATCTCTCAGGAAGGTTATTACAATAATCTTTAGAAATGGGTTTTCAGAGTCAGAATTGTATCATTTCTGCAGTTCAATATGATCAATTAATTCAGGGTAGATAAAGGGTTTTCAGCGATTTGAAAAAAAAGTATAAAAAAGGTCTTGCACCCTAAAAATCCTCTGCTATTACTTCACCCGTTCGCAGGATAATCCTAGTATACATAAGGGTTAAACAGTGAGCTTGCCATTAAACAGGTATGCCGGATTAGCTCAGTTGGTAGAGCAGTTGATTTGTAATCATCAGGTCGTCAGTTCAAGTCTGACATCCGGCTCCATTATTAACCGCTAAGTAGAGATACTTCAGCGGTTTTTTATTTTACTGCAATCGGTTTTTAGTCAATTGACCATATTGCTAAATGTTTAGGAATGGTGTCGTATGGTAGACGCTTAATATGGAAAATACTATCTCCTAAAGCTTTCAATATTTCAGGAGCCTTGTTGAATCTTACGAAAAATCAAATTGTGAGCCATACATAAGCCTGAAACAGTTTAACCTTGAGACTCACAACAAAAATGAAAAAAATTTATCTCTTAACATTATTTAGCTTCTTTCTTTTGTTAGTAGGAGGAAATGCATACGCAGATTTTGTTCTCGTTGATGATTTTGAAACGTACTCTACCGGAGAGATCGCGGGGAAGAATGATGATGGAACTCCTTTGGTGGGATCGGTAAACCCTGCGAGTGAGTGGCGGACGAATGCGCCTGGGCAGTTTGATGTTACGAGGGAGGGAGCGGGGATTAACCAGGTTCTTGTTGTTAAAGGTACTGGGATTCAACAATGGCTAACACTTCCTACTATGCCAGATATTGCTGATGATACTTCTGCTACGGTTTATTATCGAATGAAGCCTAAGCATACAGCATCTAATTCTGGTTACGATATGAGAAACGGACCGTCTGTGGCTCCTATAAATGCGGCTAGTTCTGCAACTACAGGGATACTCTTGGATGGAACGAATTTTGAATCACAGAATAGACAGGGGACAACGAGCTTCGCAAATACGGATCATTGGTTTCATTTCTGGGTTTATGTGGATAATGATGCGGACAAATACACAATTTACTATCGTCCAGAGACTGGTGGGGTTGAAAGTGCTAGTATTTTGATGGCGAATGTAGGATTTGATCAAAATCCGGCTCCCACTGCGGCGATTACTGATTTTTTACTCAGTAGATGGAATGGTCCTGATGTGGCGTATTATGTAGATGATATTTATATTGATTTAGATGGCTTGAACCAAAGTATTCCTGGAGTTGCAACGGTGAAAGGCATTAGAGGATCGGAAGAGGTAACAGCTCATGAGGATGGGGATGTTTTGACGGTGAGTGTGGATTTCGCGAGGAGAGTGGAATTGAGTGATGTTGGGGGAGCGAAGATCACGTTGGATATTGCGGGGCAGAGTTATGATGCTGTTCACACTGGGGGCACTTCTGGATTGAGTCTGACGTTTGAGCTTTCGTTACCAAATCTTACGGCACCTTATTTAAAGGTTCAGCCGAATAGCCTACAACTTACTGGTGGTGCTACTCTTATTGATTCAGCTGGTACGGCGGTGGATCTAGGGCATCCACTTTTTTCTCTTTATAAGGATAGGTTGGGTGAGGGGCAGCTGAGCGTTTACCCAGCGGTTACAAATCTGGATGCTTCTCCTAGGTATAGTTTTCGCGTCCGTAAAGTTAGCACGAATACATGGCTAGAGCCTTTCCCATGGTTTACTAAATGTATCGACTACGTGAATGGGTTGCAGAGTGCTTATTTCCATAAATATATAGGCAGTTGGAGTCACACTTATTGTAATTTTGAGATGGATTCAGATACTCTGGTAGAAATCGAGATCACTAAGCTGGATGGTGCTATCACCTCGGCTGCACCACATCCAGCAAAGCTGGTGTCTTCATGTAAGGTCAGGGGCGGGAAGGCTTATGTGATAATGAAAAATCCTGCACAAGTGGCGGTAGATATTAATGGGCAGCTTGATAGCCGCGATGCTCCACGTGCTTTGCCGACTGGCTTTGGTGCAAATGAGTTTCCTTACCGTACACCTGAAACTGCGATTCATACAGTGAGCATTTTTGCGAACCCCTTTATCCACGACAAGCCAGATGTTAATGACCCTAAAGTTCATGTGGTCCAAGTGGGAGCTTCTATCCCTGTAAATGATGGATCATGGGAAACGCTCGCCTTTGCTCCAGGGATTCATAATTTGACCCCGAATAATCAAGAGTGGGATATTAATGATCCTCTCCAGCTTAATGACTATCGGAATTATTATATCCCTGGTGATGCGATTGTTTATGGTAACTTAAGTGACTATGGAGGTTTAAAGTTATCGAATTATATCCGGGTTTTTGGTCATGGTACTTTATCTGGAAACAAAATCCCTCATTATAATGATTTCGTGAATCCGAGTTATCAGCCGAGTCTGCCCTCAAACCTTCGGTCGAGATTAAGGATGGTCACTCTTGATCGTGCTCGTGGATGCACGTTTGAAGGAATCACGATCTCGGACCAGGCTGAACATGGTGTCCGCATGGACGGAAGGTTTGTCGATGATGGAACGAATTATGTGAAATGGATGAAGGCGATTAGCTGGCGGGTCAATAACGATGGAATGGGGGTAACAGGTAACGGTTATCTAGAAGACTCTTTCATGAGGCATCAGGATGATGGAA
This sequence comes from Herpochondria borealis, assembly GCA_032274145.1. Lineage (NCBI taxonomy): Eukaryota > Rhodophyta > Florideophyceae > Ceramiales > Ceramiaceae > Herpochondria > Herpochondria borealis. The sequence continues at coordinate 7,702 of JAVCKV010519594.1, read as the reverse complement.
CCTATGTGGGTGGACTTGGTATCAGACGGATGGTGTATTGGTCAGATGTGAATGGAACTCCTCTTAGGGCATCGTTTATAGCTGGGAAAAAGAATGAGACGTATCCATCGACATTCCCTGATAAGCTTTATGTAGAAGATATTCATATCATTTATTCTCGTGCTGTATTTTCTGGTCCTGATTCTCGCGATAATGGGATTATTTCTTTTCCTGGAGGGATGGCTAATGAGACGCTTGCTGATGGAAGCCTCAATACTGGGCAGCATATTGTATTTAGAAATATTAATGTAGAAGACTTACGACCCACCCGTTACCTACTTGGTTTTGAAGCGAGATTTGGGCTGGATGATCAAGGTGAGCAAATTCCTTATCCCTCTGAGCTAGCAGGACTGACCTTCGAAAATATCAATGTTGCAAAAGCTCAGACTTTTGGTTGGCCGAATCGGTTGTGGGGGCTTCCAACAACGGAATTTCGAAATTTTATCTTTAAAGATGTTTATATTGATGGGGAAGTAGTTGATCAGGAGTATGTTGATGATTATTTCGAAACTCAGCATGTGAGTGATCTAGTCTTCATGAATTCTGGAAATGCTTTTACAGATTACATGAGTAAGTATGAAAATGAACTTACGCTAGCTCAGCGGGAATTTTCTGCAGATCCAGATGGTGATGGTATAAGTAACGGAGTAGAGGCTATGCTCGGTACTGAACCGACAGAGTTTACACAGACTCCTGGACCATCCATGTCAATCGATGACGGTTCATTTAACTTTTGGCATCCGAAGAATAACCGTAACCCGACCGATTTAAATATTACTTATCAATGGTCGATGGACTTGATAGATTGGTATAAGGGTGATGGTATTGATGGTCCCACTGGAGGAGCTACCTTAAATCTTAACGTTGAGGATTTTGGTCAAGGAGTGCTCGTGACTCCCGCTGATGCTAATGCGTTTAGTCGTCTTTTCTTCCGCGTTAAGGTAGGACAAGAAACTCCGTGAGAGTTTTCTGAAGTCGTTACCTGCGACGGCGTAGGACCAATGCAATGCCTCCTAAACCAAGCAATGCTGCAGAAGACGGTTCAGGAATAGTTCCGCCACCTGGCAGAATAAGGTCTTGCCCGCCTAGGGTAATCCCGCTTCGTATGCCGGTTCTATTATTACTGGTGAGAATGTCTTGCCTTCTTAGTTCGAAGCTAGTCAGCGTGTCTGCAGAAAATGCTCCATAGTTAGAGTCCAGCACATCATTGATATCAGGGTCAACGTTAAATTGAGTGAGTCCAGTTGAAATAGTTTCGTTAATTTGATTGTCTGGATCCACAGCGTATCCAGTGCCTCCTGTAAGCCATGTCATTTCGTAATTTTCACCCTGTGCTAATTTAGTAATAGCGTTAGAATCTAACGGAGACCCATAGGAAAAAGTTCCGGTAGTCATTTGGGTGTTTGTAGTGCCCAATGTGCCTAAGTCGTAAAAATCAAATCTAAAACCCCTTGTGAGGTTAGCTGGATTATTACCAGTAGGAGTTCGTGCCAAAAATGTAAAGAGGTCAAGCTGCCCATCTTCATATAATGCAAACGACTCGTCATTACCGGAGGGCATAGTTCCTACACCCGTATTAAGGTTATTATATTCAATCAGAGTAATAGAATAATCAACACTGACACCATCCTCTGTAAAAGTTCCTGACAATACTTGATTGCCTAGGTCTGAAACGTCGTATCTGAAATACTCTGCAGTTTTACCATCCACTACACTTCCCGGAGCAGATATTGTAGCGGTGTCATCTGCCGTTTCATTTACCGTCCAGATGTAAGATGCATCAGTCGATAATATGGTGGTTACAAAGATTAAAGGAAGTAAGTTTTTTATTTTAGTTGTTATATTCATATAATATGATTTCATTATATACTTATATTTGAGTCAATAATATTCCACTATAAATCACTTAATTTCAGTTAAATGAAAGATTGAAAATCACCCTAGTTAAATATAGTTTAATACAATGACCGATATGAATCCTATAATAAAACATTTAAGACACATCTTTGCGATCACTTTTCTAGTGATAAGTGTCGCGCAGTCAAGCCCTCCGCCTATCGACACCACTCGTCCGAACGTGATTTTGATTATGGCGGATGATATGGGTTATGGTGATCCATCGTATACGAATGCAACGGTTCTCCAAGCTAATGGAGCAGCGCATCCTGACCAGGGCTGGATTTCTACACCGAACATGGACGCTATGGCCGCTCAAGGACTGCGCTTTGACCGCTTTTATTCCGCATCGGCCGTCTGTTCGCCGACTCGAGCTAGCTGCCTGACGGGACGTAATCCATACCGCGTGGGCGTACCTTTTGCTAACGACGGTCATCTAGGCGACGACGAGACGCCACTCTCCAAATTACTTTCGGCCGCAGGTTATGAGACGGGTCACTTTGGCAAATGGCACTTGGGAACCATGACGACCTTGCGCGCTGACTCCAATCGGGGTGCCCCCGGAAACACAGCGGAATACCACGCGCCTTGGCATTTCGGTTATGATACTTGTTTCGCGACGGAGTCTAAGGTCCCCACTTATCATCCGTATCGAAAGACGGTGAATGGTTCGACGCTGCCCACTGCTTTCACCAACGATCCGACACTTGGGTATACCATTACCGATACGAATTTTTACGGCACGCACTTCTGGACGATGCCTGCTAACCCTGCTACGGCTGCCGAGGGTGTCGTGGTTCCTTTGGTAGACGTTAATAACGCTGCAAACGGCGATAGCGCTAAGTTGATCACTGACAGGGCGATCGACTTCATCCAGCAATCAGTTAACGACAATAAACCCTTCTTTGTAGTGCTCTGGTATCACACACCCCACAGACCGATGGTGGACCCATTACAAGTCGATGGCACAGATTCGTCCACTGCAGTGAAGGGAGGCATCGAAGATCTGGATACAGCAATCGGCAGCCTACGCGCCGAGCTCGATACGCTAGGTGTGCGAACAAATACCATGCTCTGGCTCACCAGTGATAATGGTCCCGCAAAAAAACTCGATTCACCGGATGACGAGGCTCAGAACCCGATTCCCGATCGTACTATCCGCAGCGGCGGGCTTCGTAGTCGCAAGGCCAGCTTCTATGAGGGCGGCATCCGAGTTCCTGGCATCCTAGAGTGGCCAGCCGTCATTTCCTCCGGAACCAGCACGGATTTCGTTTCTTCGACTAGCGATTATTTCCCTACCATTCTCGACTACTTGGGGCTGACTGTACCCGACCAGAAAGCGCTGGACGGGATTTCTTTGCGCCCTGTCATCGAGGGGACACTGACGCAACGTCCATCGCCGATTGGCTTTCTCATTGGGGGCAATAACCCTCAAACCGCATGGATAACACAGGATTATAAGCTGGTAGAAGTGTCTAATGGTGAATGGGAGCTCTTCGACATGACATTATCAAGTCATCTGCTTGAAGTGACGCCTCTGGCGACGGAAAGCAATGTCTCCAGCCAATCGCCTGCGATACAGGACATCTACAACACGATGCTGGCAGATTACACGGCATGGAGGACGACAGTCGATGCCGACACGGTTTATACTAATGCTACGACTCCTACCGCTACGCTGAGCGCGGTTGCTGCGACAAGTTCAGGCTTCAATGTCACCATCACTTTCGATAAAAGTGTCCAAGGATTGAGTGCTGATGATTTCATTATTGCTGGTGGTACAGCTGGTGCAGTAAGCGGTAGCGGAGCGACTTACACGATAGCGATTACACCCAGCTATTTCGGCGATATTTTCATCCATCTACCACAAGCTTCGGCCTTTGCTGTAGATGGAACTCCTAGCCTGCCTTCAAATGAGTTGACGGTCGAGGTCACGAACTCGATCGGTCTTTGCACTATTGACTCTACAGTTTCGTCCGTAGGCAGCAGCCACGCCACGGTTGATGCTGACAATCTTTCTCCCGCAATTGGAGAGAATAATACTGATAAGTTTGATGGAGTTGGAGAGCCGTTTGCCACGACGCTGTATGTTAGGGGGCATGGGTCAAAACTTCATAGAAGAGTACATGCATTGCTGAAGTTAGATCTGAGTGCGCTGGATGCTGTGCCTGTAAGCTCTGCAATATTACATCTGAAAGGCTATTCACTTAACAACGCCCAACCGGTCAATCTTGAGGCTGTTGCCGCAGCGGCAGACTGGACTGGCGCAGTCCCCTTCATACCATCTTATACCTTGGCAACACAGGGAACCGCAGTAGATGGCGGAAATGTAATCACTGGATTGAATGCGGCTTTTGAGCGTAACTATACATTCGATATTACGGAAATAGTTACCGCTTGGAAGTATGGGGTCTTGACCAATAATGGAATCGTGTTGCGACTTTCAAATGATACCGTGGCCAATGGAGTTGGGTTTCAGCTTACAGGGGCCGATGTTCCTCGAGTGGAGGTATCCCAGATTCCTCTGAAAGTTGTTTCTAGCGAAATTACTGATGTGTCAGGCACCTCCCTGTTCGATATGACTTTCCAAGGTGCAGCGGGAACAACCTATTATCTTCAGAAATCTCTCACTTTGGCCGATTCTTCTTGGTTAACTATTGATCAGAAGGCATCACCAACCAACTTCATTAATTTTAAGCCCGAGATTATCAGCTCAGAAGAAAAGGCTTTCTTCCGCTTATCGACGGAGAACACTCCATAAGTTAAATCGCACTAACTTGGAATGTGATAAATCCGTAGAAAGCAAATCAGGATGGTGGCTCAACTTATGTAAATAAACTCAAGAAAAGGGTAAGGAACAAAGGTTTTGACCCTTACCCTTTTGTTATGCGATTTTGTAGAAATACGATTAGATTTTTGGGCTGTCTACTCAGTCTTTTGCCATTTTTACGCATAGCGCTCTCAGCTATTCTCGGATCTCCTCATATGTATTTTTGATACTATGTCTGAACGCAATCTTTCCAGGCTGGTCTGAGGTTAGGGTATCTCTGCACATTTCTTTGAAATCTTTTTCTTTTCATCGCTTCTGCCTATCCGTTACTCTTGGTCCAAGATGAAGATTAATGCAGATATTGGTGAGATGACAGGGGTGGATGAAGAGATCATGCCGCATATATCCATTGGTAATATTGCATGTGGCTATCATGCTTCAAATCCTGATCATATGGCTGAGACTGTGAGGTTAGCTATTTCTCATGGAGTGAAAATATCTGCACATCCTAGTTATTTTGATTTAGAAAATTTCGGTAGGGTTTCTGTTCCGCATAGCTCGGATGAAATTGTAGAGCTTATGGAAGCTCAGGTGAGTTTGCTCGATAAGATTTGTATTGATCACGGAAGCTCGCTATTTGCGATCAAGCCACATGGTGCTCTCTACCATGATATGATGAAGCAACCGATGGTTCGTGAGGCGATTATCGGTGAGGCTAGGAAATACCAGTTACCACTTATCGTGCAGTCGATGCCTCGGAGTGCTGATGAAATAGAATGGGCCGTTCCTGTTATTACTGAAGTTTTCGCAGATCGAGTTTATGATGAAGCAGGTTTTTTGAAGCCTCGGTCTGAGCCTGGTTCATTACATGTGGATGAGGCTATCATATTGCGACAGGCGAAACGTCTAATGGCTAAGGGGGCTGTGGATACGCTCTGTTTTCATGGAGATAACCCTGCCTCGGTAGCGGTTTTGAAATGTATCGATGCTTAAGATTAGTCACATAGAGTTACAGTCTGAGACGTCATTGAGTATCTACTTTGATGAGAACTCAGATACTAATGTTTCGTTAGATATTTCGTTGTTAGCTGACTATCTTCGTCATTCTATCATGAGGTTGGGAGCGACTAATGTTATTCCTTGTGCCGCGTCGTTGTTTATAGAATTTCATATTTTAAAGGCTACTTCGGTTCAGCTTATAAAAGATATACGTCATCAGCTAGCGAACTTTGAGGTGAGCGAGAGAGCGGTCAGAAAACAGGAGGTGTTAGACTTACCTATCTATTATCATCCAGAAGTTGCGCCTGACCTTGAATGGCTTGCTGAGCAGAAGAATTTGACGATTGATGAAGTGATCAAGATTCATGCTAGATCAGATTACACAGTGGCCAGTTTGGGTTTTGCGCCTGGCTTCGCTTACTTATCTGGACTAGATTCGAGGCTAGCGACTCCTCGGCTAAGTTCACCTAGGAATGTTGCTAAAGGGAGTCTTGGGATAGCAGATGAGAAAACAGCTGTTTATCCTGATGAGTCTCCAGGAGGGTGGGTGATCATAGGGAACTGCCCAGTCTCATTGTTCGATTTTGAGGCTGATCCGATTTCTCCATTTAAGGCCGGAATGACGGTTAGATTTAAATCTATCACTAGGGAAGAGTTTCTAGCGGAAGGAGGAGAATTATGAGAGGGGAGGCTAGCCATTTAAAAGTCATTCAAAGTGCTCCTCGGATGTATTACCAAGATCTAGGAAGGGAGGGTTACGGGTATTTGGGTTTAAGCCAAGGCGGACCCGTTGATCTTCATGCTCAGTGCTGGGCGAACTTTCTGTTAGAGAACCATTCGAATGCTACCACCATAGAGATTAGCATAGGGAACGCATCATTTCTAGCGCTAGAGGAGACGATGATAGCGATCACGGGCGCAGAGATGAATGCACGGATTGATGGGGTAGGAATCGAGAATTGGAGTTCCCATGTTATAAAAAAAGGGCAAACTCTAAAGCTAGGTTACGCGGTGAAAGGTATCCATGGTTACCTTGCTATTAAGGGTTGGTTTATTTCGCCACAACCTCTGGGTAGCAGTGCCACAGTGGTAAGGAATCATATCGGCAGCTATCTTACCGAAGGAGATGAGTTGAGAGCGTATCGGCATATGATGGACGACCCATTTACTTCGAGAAAAACGCCTAATCAATACATCCCAGATTATGACGCTATAGATGAAGTTCGCATCATCCTGCCTCCGGATCAAGACGCCGCGATTACTCATAAATTATTAGAAACTTCATTCACTATCAGTCCACAGTCTGACCGAATGGGGATTAATCTTATCGCGGATAGTCAGCTGCCTAGTTTGCCTGGAATTACATCAGAGGGAATTGCTCTTGGTTCTATTCAGCTTCCTCCAAATGGGAACCCAATAGTGTTACTCAATGATAGACAGACTCAGGGAGGTTATGCAAAGATAGGTAATGTAGCTCGTGTTGATTTGCCTTTGTTAGTGCAGGCAAGACTAACTACAAAGATTAGGTTTAAGCCAATAAGTATCCAACAAGCAACGGATGAATGGGCTGAATTCGCGGAGTTTTTTGATTGTTGATTGATATGTTTTCTTATTCATCTTCATAAGTTTTCAAACCGAAGAAGATATTGCTTTAAGTGTTCGATTTTTTCAATATAGTTTACTTCAGAAATGTGTGTGGTGTGTAATTGTAAGATTATTGATGTAATTTATTCTGATCATAAAGGAGGTTTATTTTTAATATCAGTCATTCTATTGATTTGAGCCTTAAATGATGAGCCTAAAGCATCTGCTCCGCCATAGATGTTATAGGGCGTCAACCCGATCGTTGATAACAAGTGTCGGAGGGGTAGTTTTAATTCTTTAGGAACAATAATTTTTCTAATTATCTCATTTTTTGTATTTAATACTTTATCTCACACTACACGACAAAAAAGCATGCTTTTTTATTGACTTCTAGGTAAGCCAATCAAAATCGGT
>JAVCKV010519483.1:0-11410 GCA_032274145.1 Herpochondria borealis | reverse complement strand
AGCAATGCTATCGCAGCTTGCCTACTAACTACTAATCGCCCATTTGATTGAGTTGCACTTACTAATTGAATTCGCCAACTGAAGTTAGAGAAAATGTAAGGAAAAAGTGCGAAACTGAATGAGCGTATAACAATGGCATGTAATCCGACAATTTACGCGGTATTTTTGTTGTGGTCTCGCTGTCGCTCCACTTTACCACAACAAAAACACCGCATAAATTGCGGTTAATGCCGGCGTTAGGGTAAAAAACGTTGATCCCTCTGAATTTTATTGTTCTCTGTTTCGAGCGGCCGGTCAGAGTAGATTTGGTCGTTTGATTTTGCGTAGATATGGGTATTTATAATATCTACAGCAGAGCTTTTTGCAAAGAAATAGTCTCCAGTTCTGTCAACCTTTCCACCATCATTGGATATTACGAGGCATCTTTTGGGTGACAATGAAAAATATAGGTCTGAGCCATACACCCCTATGCGTGGATTAGCTTTCACCACGGGGCGGTCAGACGTTAAAAAATATTTACCATCTTCGGCCTCTATTACTAACCAGTTTTTATTATAAATAATTTCTGCTAATTCTAAGGCTCCAGTTTTTAGTGTGTTAAGAAAAATTGATTCAATGATATTTTCGGGGCATGAAGAAAGCCCTTCAACTTCACTTAGGTCGTATTGCTCAATGTTTTCTATTGTTTTCCATCGCCCAGCCGCAATCGGTTTCCCGTTATGGTCTCGTTCGAATTTGTTTATCTCCGAAATAGCATCATTGGCTAGTTTCCGTATACTGGATTTATTTACCGGGTTTCTATATAGTAATTGTGCAACAAAAACAGATAGGGTTTCCCTAAGTAAATCACCATTAGGTGCATTTTTATAGTCATTGCTCATATCCCCATAGAGAGGTAAATTCCAATTAATAAAATATGGCCATACCTTCGCTACAATATCCTCGTACTTAGTTAGTTGGGTATCCACACTCCAATCTCTAGTCCCGTCAGCGTCTTTAGGGCTGTATAAGAAATTCTCAGCAGAAACGTTTGCAATGTTTGGCGAAAAATACTCTGATCTGCCTTTTGAATAAGTGTGTATTTGTCGTTTTTCAATTTTTTTATGGCTAGTTTTTTCATTGGCGAAATTTTGCAAATATAGTCGTGGTACCCAGTGCTGTGTTTTTGGATTGTTCATGAGACTTAACAAATTAACCCTAACAAAATGCTGTACCCGACAATTTACAAGCTGCCCGAATTGCCATGCTCGCAAGCTCACATTGTACGGCAATTAGTGCAACTTATAAATTGCGAGTAAGCATGGCGTTATGGCTAAAAACGAACTGTAATGCGTGAACTAGAACATGACATTTTAAAGAACTGGCTCAGTGCAAGAGAGGTTAGGGTTGCGAGCTATCGACCTGAGAAAGAGGTCAATCACCCTATTCTAAAAGACACTCGGGTGATTGATGCAATTATCAAGGCAATAAAGCACGGAGACTTAAACGCAATAGAGCTCGGATGTGAGTTTATAGAAGAAACAGAGAAGGTGCCGTTCGGTAAAATCTTAAAAAGCAATATATTAACTGCATTGAAGCAACAGACGAACTACATCACTCAAAACTATAGGCAGCAACTTACTACTACAGCAGTGAATCTTCTATCATGGGAATACCCACCAAGAGAAGTGCGTGAGTTATGCAAGCTAGTGCAACGGTTTGAACCTAGATACGCTGAATTTGTGGTGCAACAGACTGTATGTAATAGTAAGGAGGGACAGCGGTGGGTTCAGTTTCTAAAAGAGAGAGCGTAGGCCATAACAAGCCAATGTACGCCGATAGTGTACACGGTGTCGAAATTGGCATGTCGCTGCGCTCCATTTTACGCCAATTGCGCCACCGTATACACTACGGGTAATTGGGGCGTTATGCGTTAATGCAGTGAGTTTTAAGTTTGTTGTATTTTGCTTGTTTTGAAGGTTGTTCCTTTTACTTGAATTAAGCTGAAGTATGGTCTAGCGTATGCGTAATATACGTCGCTTATCATAAGGTTATCGGTTTCTATTGGTTGTTCTGCAGCTAGCAGAAGTACCGTGTCCTTACGGCAGCTTAGCGTAACAAAGAAAAAAACTGATGATTTAATAGCCCCACGTTAACAGCGAGGGCAACACCATGAGTTTCGACACCACACCGGCACCACTAGCAAAGCTGCGCGAACAAATTGATCTATGTAGAGGTATTGGTAAACGCGCCGTATTTCCCGATGAACTCAAACTCCAAACAGTAGCACTGCTGGACGAATATTCACCTGGAGCCATTCTGCAAGCTTTGCGTATCAGCCCAACCTCTTTGTCGCGCTGGAAAAGTCAGGCACTGACGTTTGATAGTAACGCCACTCATAACAACCAAGCGTTGATCAGCAGTGATAAAAATACGTTCATGTCGCTGCCGGCAGTCGAACCGTGCCCTTCCAACAAGTATCCCCTGACAGTGGTGCTTGGCTGTACAGACGGTGATGAAAAAGCCACCCTGAACGGTGAGGTTTCGTTGCAGCAGTGGCAAGAGGTAGTAGCATCTGTCACAAAGGTGCTACTGCCATGATTCACCTCACCGCTGATACCAACATACTACTGGCAACTGATGCCGCAGACTTTCGTAAAGGCATTGATGGGTTTGTGGCAATTTGTTCACACCACTTGCAACAGAACCCACGTAGCGGTTCACTGTACGTGTTTATTAATCGCGCCTCTACTATGATCCGTATCCTGTGTTATGAATCCAATGGTTATTACTTGGTCACCAAACGTTTGAGCCGTGGTCGTTTTAAACATTGGCCTAAGTCCCAAGAGTCAATCAGTACGGTACAAGCTCACACACTACGACTGTTGTTACTCAATTCATTGACGCAAGAAGGTACACATGGCTGAGTCAGTTAAATTCGATATGGATGAAGTCAACGGGTTAATCGGACGCGTTGAATATGCACTGGAACACGACTTAAGTGTGTCTGGTGATGACTTAAAACAGCTACTGAATTTAGTGCTCGGTTTCAATGCACGTCTGAACAAACAAAAATCCACAGTCGATAAGCTTCGTAAATTAGCAGGTCTTGTTAATCGGGCTGAACCCGGTAGCCGTGATGGCAATGGTAAAGCGAAACGCATTGGTGGGCGCAATCGCAAAAATACATCCGGCTTCGCTCAAGGGGGTGCGCCGCAAGTTGAACACAAAGTAGAAAAGCACTCGTTACAAACGGTCACTAAAGGAGAACAGTGTCCGGAGTGTGAGTCGGGAAAGTTGGCTAAGGTGGATCCTGCAAGTTTTGTCCGTGTCAACGGTCAGCCACCCCTGGCGGTGACACGCCACATTATGGAGCAGCTACGTTGCAATACTTGTGGTACCTACTTTACCGCTGAATTGCCTGAAGTTCATTTGCAGGATGGTGCACGGGGACAACAATACGGCTACAGCGCACGGGCGATGATGGTGATTTACAAAAACCTCACCGGTGTGCCGTACTTTCGTCAACAATCTTTGCAACAAGTGCTGGGTTTTCCAGTCAGTGCCAGCACCATTTATGATCAGTGCTTTCTGGTGGCTGAGGTATGTCGGGCGTTGGTTCAACACTTGATTACATTGGCGGCGGAAGCGCCGCACTTTGCATCGGATGACACCACCAATCGCATCCTTGATGAAAAGGGCAAGGAGATTGAAGACAGGCGAACAAAAAAACCGAAACACCGCGCCGGGGTATATACCTCGGTAGTGACCGCCACGCTGGAGTCCGAACGCTCGATATTGTTGTTCAAAACCAATATTGGCCACGCCGGTGAATGGATTGATGAAATACTGAAACTAAGAAAATCCACAGCCCCACCCATTTTGATGAGCGATGCACTGAGTCGAAATCAGCCTTCGGTGGTGGATGAATTTGTTTGGTCGAAGTGCAATGCACACGCCCGTCGTGAATTCTATGCAAGCTTTGAAACGGTGCCCCAGGCACAATGGGTGATCGAACAATACGCCAAAATCTGGCAGCACGAAACGCACTGTGTCGAGGCGGATCTGAGTGCGCCAGATCGTCAGGCATATTATCACCAGCATTCACTGCCGGTGATGGAATCGATCGGGAAGCAATGCAAGCATTGGATCGACAGTGATGAGATCGAACCCAACAGCGGTTTTGGTCAAGCCTGTTCGTACTTTTTGAATCACTTTGATGGATTGAGTGCGTTTTGCCATGTGGTCGGTGCAAAGCTTGACAATAATGCGGTGGAACAAATCATCAAAATGATTATTTTGGTGCGTAAGAATTCTCTGTTTTATAAAACACAGAATGGTGCTGATGTTGGCGATACACTGACCAGCATTCTCGCTACCGCTATACACAACGATGTTAATGTTTTTGAATACCTGCTCGCCTTGCAGCAAAACTGGTTTGATGTCGGGCGTAATCCAGAGCGTTGGGTGCCCTGGAACTATCAGCAAACTCTGCAATCTCTACAATCTCTACAATCTCTGGCCAGTACAAATAATGAGACTCCAGCCTAAATAGTAGCGTTTAGCCTGTCACGCTAAGCTGCCGTAAGGACACGAAGTACCCACATGTCGGAGATTCCAGCCAATTTTTCATGTTCACTTAAATTTTTAGTTGTCCAGTAATTTACAATCGTATCCATTACCACTTTCATATCGCAATAAATGGCGCCATCATTATTTTTGATAATGAAGTACTTATGATCAAATAAATTCTCAAACCTCCCAGTATCGGTCAGTGCAACTAAGTCTTTAACCTCGTTGGGCTTTATGATGATCGGGGTTTCTTCATGTGCAGTAAATATATTGTTGTCATGGTAAAGTGTTTCAATCTTTACGTCCCATATGCTGGAGTTAAAACAACATAAAGTATATATTTTGTTGTTTGTGGCAGGGTCTGTTTGCATTTACATATTCACTGTTAAAGAATGGAGCATAACAAGGCAGTGCAGATCGACAATTTACGCGGTGTTTGTATTGTGATGTCGCTGCGCTCCATTTTACCACAATACAAACCCCGCATAAATTGCGACTGACTGCGGCGTTAAATTCCGATAGTTAAAAACAAAACTGATTAGTCTGGATCGTTGTTCTGCAATATGGGTCAATAAAGGTTTAGTGGTTCCGTTGTTCTGTGATTTCTTTTTGGTCCGTATGAAATTCATCGATCATCGTGGTTGTTAAGTACGACAAGCAGGATCATGGTGCTGGTATTTAGAGGTTTCGTTCAAAGGCAGTTACCCCAAAATATTCACGTGTTCTGTGTGGGATGGCTTTGGTTAAAAGTCGTGGTATATTTATACCTGAAGCGGGCAGCCTTGGTCAGTGCCAGGTTAAAGGAAGTGCAAATGATAGAGTTCAGCGCGAATCTAACAAGAAGGTGTAGTCCGACAATTTACGCGGTATTTTTGTTGTGGTCTCGCTGTCGCTCAACTGTACCACAACAAAAACACCGCATAAATTGCGGCTAACCTGAGCGTTAAGTGAAATAAAAACCTACCCTTAGGAGTTCGAATGGTTAGCGATGATTTCAATGAATCTTGGGGGAGAATCGAAAAATGGCTTCTGCATAATGCGCCAGGAATACACGAATCTCTCAACCAACCAGCATCTAATGAGGAGATACAAAGACTAGAGGACTACTATCAAGTAAACCTACCAGCTGATCTTGGCGCATTGTACCGTCTGCATAATGGTCAAGATGACTCTGGGCCTGGAATAGTAAATTTTATATTTGGCTTCAATTTTATGCCAATAGACTATGCACTTGGTTTTCATGATGGCGCGTTCTCTGATATCGAGCTAATTGAATTTGAGAAATTTAAGAATATTCATAGACATGTAAACCCAGTAAGGGAAAGTCCGTTGCATTTCCATCCAATACTGGAGGGGCATGTCCGTTATGCATTGTGCTCGGACCTTCGTCCAAACAAAGGCGGAGTTTTGGGGCAACTTATTTACTATGATGTTGAGAGTGAAGTAGCGTATAAAATCTCAGGTTCCGTAACAGATATGCTAAGACTTTTCGCTCATGATTTAGAGTCAGGTCTATATAGAGTTTCAGGTGAGGAGCCACGTTGGCTGGAGACAGCTAAAGAGGTAGATCTAAGTAATTGGGGTTACAATGGTATGGACAAGCTCTACCCAGATGGAAGAAACACTTAACAAGGCCGTGCAGCCCGACAATTTACGCGGTGTTTTTATTGTGAATGTCGCTGGAGCTCCATTTTATCACAATAAAAACCCCGCATAAATTGCGGCTGACGGCGGCGTTAGTTGAAAATAGTCCGTGAGTAATTACGTTTGGGTGCCAATAGTACTAGCGATGTTCATTATCATTCCTGCGTCTGTTATATGTTTTCTCCGTGCAATCAGATGGGTGTATGGTCGTGCTACAGGAAAACATAAAATAGAAGAGGTAGAACGAGAGCTGTCACGTAATGAATATCTAAAGCCAGACTGGGTAACGTATAAGAAATTTCTCATGCGTGATCCTCCGCCTAATATGTTACTTTTGTATGAATCATCTCTTATCGTGAGTAATCCAATAGTTATGGTTAAGGGTGACGAATACTATTTAAAGCCACTGCATGATAGTTATGGGCTTGTTGACGGTATGTGGATTCTCGGACAAAATGAACTGGGAGAGCCTATATTTTTACAGTAGGGGTTTGAAGATGGGGCTGTTTTTAGGTATGAGCGTGGTTCTGGTTTTGACGTAGTATTTTCTGATGCAAATCAATTCTTCGGTGAGGCGTTGGGCTCGTATAGTGAACACACCTAACAAAGCAATGAACCCGAGCTTTTCGCCAATGCCCATATGTGTGAATGTTCGTGCCTCACATTCTGTCACACATATGTTCATTGCCAAAAACCCGGGTTATTGCGGCGTTAGACCAAAATAAGGATGCGACTCAGCTGTAATGTCGACGACAATAAAATACGACGAAACAGAACACTGGGAACTTAGATTCAGTCTCTGGGTAAGAGGAATGGCATTCCTTCGTCTTACCTGGCCTGTAATGCTATTGCTTGGAGCAGGATTCTTATGGGTTGCACTCTCCTGCAAATTAGTTCGTTTTGATTTTCCTGCTTCAGGTGCTGTATTAGTGTGTTGCTGTATTATCTCTGATCTTTGGTTTCAAGTTTGCAGGTGGAGAAGTGTTATAAGTCAATTTCGCCATCAGTATATATTCGAGTTCAAAGCAGAGAAGCAAGAGAACGCACACCGAATATATGGGTATAGAACATCGCCGGAAAATCAGAAGCCGGCATTTCATGCGTCCGGAATTGAAAAGAAGAAAGATACGGTTCATCTCTTACGACGTTTGTCACGCATTTCACATTACACTACTGATCAACACCACTGGAATATACATGCCACAGCAGTAGTATTGGAGAGAATAATTGTAGTTGTAGTCGCGTTTAGTGCAGTGTTTGGTACGTTCGTTTGGGGTTACGGGGATGCTAGCTTTCTTTCCAGTTGCCAGTAATATCGGTCTAACAAAACGTTGCACTCGACAGTGTACAAGATGTCCGTATTGCGGTTTCGCTGGCGCTCAACTTTACCGCAATACGGCCATCTTATACACTGCGAGTGAACGTGGCGTTAGAATTCAAAAATAAAAGAATTAGTGAATCGGCTTCGGCAAGGATCAGTGGGTACGGTAGTGTATCAACTCCATTGTAGAGCGGCTTCAGCATTGTGCGTAGTAGGCTGTTGGTATTAACCGCTTCGTTGAAAAGTGGCTTCGTCATAGCGCCTACTTAATTGACACCAGTCGCGCCGTGATATCGTGCAGGGAAGGTATAGTCATTCGTAGTCTGAAAGGCGCAGAGTCAAAGTGAATGGTTTCGTTCGTAGGGCATGAAATACAAAACATAATAGAAAGCGGTTCACTATCTACGGCAAGGCCAACAGGTAATTGTCTACGTTGTATATTCGAGGTAGTATCGGTTGATCGGCGTCTTCGCTTATGTGTTTTTGGTGGGGTAGGTTGTGTGCAGCTCAGTCAAGTTCAATAGTTCTAACAAAGCAATGAACCCGAGGTTTTCGTCAATGCCCATATGTGTAAATGCTCGTACCTCCCATTTTGTCACACATATGTTCATTGCCAAAAACCCGGGTTATTGCGGCGTTAAGTTGAATAGAGGATCGGCAGTGGAAGATCAGATTAAAGCAGTCTTAGAATCGTGGGGTTTTACCGCAGATAAGATTGAAGAGAGCAACGATGAAAGCCCTGACTTTTTAGTCGACGACGGAAACGAATTGTATTTGGTCGAACTAAAGACTAGGCAGGACGATGAAGGTAGGGAAAACGCAAGAAGTGAGAGACTCGATCTTGGTGATATCCACACGGAGGTAATGCCTCTCATCCGGAAAAATAGAATTTCCGGAATAGTGAGAAAAGTTCAGTCGCAGTTGGCATCCAATGAAGAAGAGGGTGTCAGTTATCGACTAGCGTGGCTCGCATCGGTTGGTAGAATTCAGTACGCGAAAAAAGAACAAATACTAGCTACGCTCTATGGTCTCACGGGGGTGGTAGATATAGATAAAAACGAAGGGTTAAAGCCTTGTTATTATTTCCAAAATAGTGATTTTTTCAGATATAAAGATGTTCTAGATGGTGCAATATTAAGTTGGGAGAAATCAGCAGTACTTTGTCTGAATACATATTCTCCTCGCTATGAAAAATTTAAATCTTCAAAGCTTTGTAACCACTTTGGCTCTGCCGTCAAAGATCCAATTAGTGAAGAAAAAACCGGAATGGCTTACAGAGTTGATTCGGATGTGGACAGGGGGAATGAACTGGCGGTTATGGACTATCTTCGCAAAAAGCATGATAGCCTCAGTTTAATGAGTATGAATATGGGGCAAACCTCTATATCTATTGCCGTGTCAGATGAAGAAACTTAACAAAAAGGTGTACCCGACAGTGTACGCGGTATCTGTTTTGCGGTGTCGCTGTCGCTCCACTGTACCGCAAAACAGATCCCGCATACACTGCGGGTAACCTTGGCGTTATGTTTAAAAAAGTACCTCCAAGATATGGGAGTAAACTATATGAATGATGTGGTTAGAGTTTTGGCTGTTGTAATTGCAATAGCCATGCTTGTGTCATGTGGGGAAGAATGGTCTTGCCAGACTAAAGGAAAAAAAATGTTTTCAATGAGCTCATCTGGGAAAATCGGCAGTGCCGATAAAGGCTGTACGTGTAATGAAATCCGCTCGTTTGAACTTAAAGAGTTCGGGGAAGTAGATGAAGCGGCGCTAAAAAGTGATTTTGGTTGCTAATCATGTTTAATGATCAACTGAAAAAAATACAAATGTAGAGGTGCTTTTATGAGTAATATTGTGTGGCTTTCCGCTGGTGCTTATTGTGTTTTTTGTGTGTTTGGCTTCTACCAGAAACTGCATATGAAAAACTTTGAAGGTGCAAGTCAGGGGTTTCATACGCTGCTGACCGTATTTGTATTTCTATCTATGATATCTGGGCTCGGTTATTTGGCCATATATGGGTACAAGGTTGATTGGATCGCCGCGGTTATAATATTTATTCTAGGTATTGCAGCAACTATCCCTGGATTACTTATTGAGCGTATCATTGGTCTGCACGCTATGAGTCTTGCAGGTTTTGTAGTAGTGCCAGTTGCAGGTTACATCATGTTTTCAAGTATTCCAATGGGAGCATAACAAAGCCGTGTAGGCCGACAATTTACGCGGTGTTTTTGTTGTGGTCTCGCTGTCGCTCAACTGTACCACAACAAAAACACCGCATAAATTGCGACTAACGGCGGCGTTAGATTTCGGAATTCAAAAACTAAAGCTACATGGGTAGTTCTTAGTCTTCAGCTAAGTCTGGCAGGAGCAGTTTCAGGCTTCGTCAATGAGTGACTTCGTATAGTTCATGGATGCGTTAACGTGTTGTGGCTTCAGCAAAGGCGCGGTTTGTTTATTATGTAACGGCGAGATCATAGGTCAGAGCCATAAAACGACCAGCAGGATTACGGCGTTCAAATTTTTTGCCATCTGTAGGTTTCTGCAACCAGGGGCAATAGTGCATTCTGTGGCGGGTGGATTTGATAAAATATCGTGGTATATTAAATTTGGACGCCAGTGGCTTTTGACCGAAGTAGGGTTTGAGTAATTACAAATGATAAAGACCATCGCAAATCTAACAAGGCTGTCCACCCGACGTTGTAGCCGCTGCCCAAATTGCGGTGGCGCTGTCGCTCCACGTTACCGCAATTTGCTCATCGCATGGGTGACAGCGACGTTATGCGAAAATAGAATGAGCTTTGAGTAGATGGAAGTATTCGGATTGTTGGTGCTGTTGCTAATGGGTTCGCTTTTTTACAAAAAACGTACTGGGATGAGTTTTGTAGGCTGGGTATTGGCAAGTTTTGACGCATCACAAAAAGATAAACTCGGAGTAGCTTTTAGATCCGCTGTGCTCGTAAGTCTTGTGGTAATTTTGTCGCTTTACTACGAATGTTCGTTGTTCAGTATATTTCTAAAATTAACGATGTTGCCAGTATTCTATTTCGCGTTTAAAGGTCTTGAATTATATAAAAATAGCGTCAAAAAGACTAATTCGATTTCCTCTTTAGATATATTTCATACTGTGGTTCATTCAATTATATTCGTGAATTTCCTGCTTGTATTTATGTGGAAGCCCGGGGTGACCGAAAAATCTACTGTTGTGGCATGGGTTATCATAGTTCCAATTATGACAATTCTCGACTTACGAAAAAGTCAAAGGCCAAGTGAAAATTAGAACTACAAAAATACGCATAACAGGAAGGTGTAAGCCGACAATTTACGCGGTGTCCGTCTTGTGGTTTCGCTGTCGCTCCACTTTACCACAAGCCAGCCACCGCATAAATTGCTGCTAACCGCAGTGTTAGGTGTGTCAGAAACTATGAGTGAAATATCAGTAAACGGCGAATGGCCGAGTTTAGAGGGTGAAACTCTTCAAGAATTAATAGTTCAGGAGTTTTGGTGTGACGGTGTGCTAGAGGATCAGGCAAATGTAGTCTATTTGAAGGTGTCAGGAAGTTGGTTTCGTTTATATTTTGATTACGCTATTGTATTCTG
The DNA here is from genome assembly GCA_032274145.1 of Herpochondria borealis. NCBI lineage: Eukaryota > Rhodophyta > Florideophyceae > Ceramiales > Ceramiaceae > Herpochondria > Herpochondria borealis. Next base: position 297 of record JAVCKV010519483.1, on the reverse strand, counting down.
GCGCCATGGGAATAATGGCTTGCTTGATGAAATGGCAGATCGGGGTAAGGAATTTGGCCATCCGCTAATTAACTGGGGTAAAGAGAACGGTGTGATCGGAAGTGTGATTAAATCATGTGTACCCACTTTAGTTACTGATGGTGTCTGTGTGGAAATTGAGTTGTTGGGTGGTAAGAGGTTTGCTGTTCAAAGCATTAGCGATGAAACTAGAATTAGAATATAACAAGCGACTGTGATTAAAATCAAGCCTGCAACGTGTATTCATTAGCTCGCCTGCCAAGTGGTGTCAGTGCGAAC
>JAVCKV010519374.1:0-11410 GCA_032274145.1 Herpochondria borealis | reverse complement strand
CCATAAAACATCATTACTAAACCTTGAGGAATAAAGATTAATTCACTTGGATTAGAAAATGGTAAAAAATTAGTATGAAAATAACTAGAAACTCCCGCTAATAAAAATCCTAAACCACCAAGTAAAAGAAAGATTGTCCAAAAATAATTACTAAACCGTCTAGAGCCTAAAATTATATCTTGGCGAATTTCTTGTTCCATTTTAATAATTTTATTAATTAAATCAGTTTAATTGATTTGAAACCTAGGAATAAACCTGATGTAATTGCAAAACAAAATCCAATTAATAAAAAGTAATCTATAGCAACTGTCATAAAATCTTTATTATTTTGTTAATTTGAAGTTTATAAAATTTTTTTAATATATTAATATATATTATATAGTAATAAAGTAAAAATTTTTGGTTGATAAACTTTTTACTCATATTTTATCAATCAATAATACAAACATTTAAAGACTTTTATTATTAACTTCATTAAAATTTAAAATAAATTTATGGCTAATTTTATTAAACCATATAATGATGATCCATTTGTGGGTCATTTAGCAACGCCAATTACATCTTCAGCTGTAACTCGTGCAATTTTACAAAATTTACCGGCATACCGTTTTGGTTTAACTCCATTATTACGGGGTTTAGAAATTGGTTTAGCACATGGGTATTTTTTAATGGGTCCTTTTGTTAATTTAGGTCCTTTACGTAATTCGGATATTGGTTTATTAGCAGGTTTTCTTTCAACAATTGGTTTAATTATAATTTTAACTTTGGGTTTAACAATTTATGGTGTAGCTACGTTTGAAGATAGTACTTCAGAGTCTACAACTGATTTACAAACTAAGAATGCTTGGAATCAATTTAAAGGTGGATTCTTTGTGGGTGCTTGTGGCAGTGCTGGATTCGCATTCATTTGTCTATCAAGTATCCCAACCTTTACAATAAACTAAATATGTACTAACATATTAAATCGGTTACGTGTTAACTGATTTAATATATAAAATAATAATTGATATTTTGAGGAATTACTTTTATGAATAACACTCAGGTAAATTTACAAGAAGAGTATACAAAAACAGAAATTGCGAAAATTTTAAACTTATTAAATGAAGAATTAGTTGGATTAGCACCAGTTAAATCTCGGATTCGTGAAATTGCCGCACTATTATTAATTGATAAATTACGACAAAGTGTAGGAATTACATCAGGACATCCAGGTTTACATATGTCATTTACAGGCAGTCCTGGTACAGGTAAAACAGCAGTTGGTTTAAAAATGGCTGATATTTTATATCAATTAGGCTACAGTAAAAAAGGACATCTTTTAACTGTCACACGTGATGATTTAGTAGGTCAATATATTGGTCATACAGCACCTAAAACCAAAGAAGTTTTAAAAAAAGCAATGGGTGGTGTTTTATTTATTGATGAAGCCTATTATTTATATAAACCAGATAATGAACGTGATTATGGTTCAGAAGCTATTGAAATTTTATTACAAGTTATGGAAAATCAACGTGATGATCTAGTTGTTATTTTAGCTGGTTATAAAGAACCCATGGATAAATTTTATGAGTCAAACCCAGGCTTATCTTCACGGATTGCAAACCATATTGATTTTCCAGACTATAGTGTTGAGGAATTATTACAAATTTCAAAATTAATGCTCCAAGATCAACAATATCAATTAACTCCAGATGCTGAAATTGCGTTAGGTCAATATATCGCAAAACGAAAAGAAAAACCATTATTCGCAAATGCAAGAAGTGTAAAAAATGCATTAGACCGGGCACGTATGCGACAAGCTAACCGAATTTTTGATAGCCGTGGTCAAATTTTAACAAAAAAAGAACTAGTTAATTTAGAAGCACAAGATATTTTACAAAGTACTGTTTTCAATTAAAAAAATATAATATGAGTTTACTTATCATCGGTGGAACCGGAACCTTAGGAAGACAAATTGTTCTTCAAGCTTTAACAAAGGGTTATAAGGTTCGATGTCTTGTTCGAAATTTTCGAAAAGCCAATTTTTTAAAAGAGTGGGGTGTTGAATTAGTTTATGGAGATTTAACAAAACCAGAAACAATTCCACCATGTTTAAAAGGAATTACAGCTATTATTGATGCTTCCACTAATCGGCCTGACGAAATAGATTCTTTAAAAATTGTAGATTGGGAGGGGAAACTATATTTGATTGAAGCTGCAAAAGCTGCAAATATTCAACGGTTTATATTTTTCTCTGCTCAAAATGTTGAACAATTTACTAATATACCATTAATGAAATTAAAATATGGTATTGAACAAAAGTTAAAAGAATCCAAAATTCCCTATACAATTTTTCGATTAACTGGATTTTATCAAGGTTTAATCGAACAATATGCAATTCCAATTCTTGAAAATCTACCAATTTGGGTAACGAATGAAAATATGTATGTTTCATATATGGATACTCAAGATATTGCAAAATTCTGTTTACGTGCATTACAATTACCTAAAACTGAAAATCAAGTATTTTTATTAAGTGGTTTAAAAGGTTGGGTATCCTCTGAAATTATTAAATTATGTGAAAAATTAGCAGGTCAATCAGCAAAGGTCCAAAAAATTCCTTCTTTTTTATTGAAATTTGTTAGTAATTTCTTTGGATTCTTTGAATGGGGTCAGAATATCAGTGATAGATTAGCTTTTGTTGAAATTTTAAATGTTGAAAATAACTTTTCAAAATCAACCTTTGAACTATATAAATTATTCAAAGTAGATTCGTCAGAAATTATTCAATTAGATGATTACTTTTTAGAATATTTCATTAGATTATTAAAACGCTTACGAGATATTAATTTTGAAGATGTTCAAAAGCAAAGAAATTTAATATTATAACTATTAATTTGATATGAATTATATTAGTTCTATTATTCAAATTTTAGAAATACCAAGAATTGAAACATATAATGAAGGTATTAAGATGATTAAATTTCGTGCTCAATTACCGTATGTACGAAATAAAATTCAACCCCCGATTATTGTAAATTCCATAATTTGGGGTGATTTAGCATATGATATAACAAATTATTACCAAGTTAATGATTATGCATTAGTTGAAGGTTATATTTCAATACCTGTTAATCATCAGAATAAACAACAAGTAGTTACGATAAATATTACAAAACTCTACCCTTTTCTATTTAGCTTAAAATCTAAGAATTAAGAATAGAAAATTTATTTAATATTTGTAGAATAAAAAAATTCAGATTTATTATATTTTAGTATAATTAATATTATTAAAACTAGTTTCTAGGAAAAATTAAATGTTAACTTTAAAAATTTTAGTATACACAACAATTATCTTCTTTGTTTCATTATTTATCTTTGGATTCCTTTCAAGTGATCCATCACGTAACCCAAATCGTAAAGATCTTGAGTAATAATGTATAATCATTTTAAACAAATCTGAAAAAGATTTGTTTAAAATTAAAGTTTTTTATATTACTATATATATCAATAATTCAATTTCTTTGAAACTTTTTACCAAATTAATAATTTTAATTTTTTCTGTTATGAAACGTTTAAATTTAATTAACTTAGTTCTTGCTATATCTTTATTATTTAGCCCAAATATCGCATCAGCAGATATTGGTGGTTTAAAAAAATGTAGTGATTCACCTGCATTTACAAAACGATTAAACGCTAGTGTAAAAAAATTACAACAACGGATGAGTAAATATGAAGTAGATTCACCACCAGCGTTAGCACTACAACAACAAATTAATCGTACAGAAGCACGTTTTGATAAATATAGTCGTTCTGAGTTATTATGTGGAACAGATGGTTTACCACACTTAGTGGCAGATGGTCGTTGGAGTCATGCTGCAGAGTTTATTTTACCAGGTTTTGGTTTTATATATATTTCTGGTTGGATTGGTTGGGTTGGCCGTAAGTATGTTCGTGCTGTAAGTACAACTAAAAATCCAGCAGAAAGTGAAATTATTATTAATGTACCATTAGCATTAAAGATCATGACAACCGGTTATATTTGGCCAATTTCAGCTTATCAAGAGTTAATCAGTGGTGATTTAATTGCATCAAAAGATGAAATCACTGTTTCTCCTCGCTAATTTTTTTACCTCTTATATATATATATAATTAAAATTATGGAAAATCTTCAAAAATATTTATCAACAGCTCCTGTGCTTTTAACGATTTGGATGACTTTTACTGCAGGCTTTATTATTGAAATTAATCGTTTCTTCCCTGATATGTTAGGATTATACTTTTAAATAAAAAACTGTAAAATTTGTATTATTATTTTAATTGGATTAAAAATATAATCCAATTAAAATAATAATAATTAACTATGCAAATTTACCTGATGTTGAAGCAATGACAAAAGCAGCATAGGTTAAAATATACCCAACCGCAAAATGCACTAAACCTACAAGTCGAGCTTGTACAATAGATAAAGCTACTGGTTTATCTCTCCAACGTACTAAGTTAGCTAATGGAGTACGTTCATGAGCCCAAACTAATGTCTCAATTAATTCTTGCCAGTAACCACGCCATGAGATTAAGAACATGAAACCTGTTGCCCAAATTAAATGACCAAATAAGAACATCCATGCCCATACGGATAAATTATTCATACCAAATGGATTATAACCATTAATTAGTGGTGAAGAATTTAACCATAAGTAATCACGTAACCAACCCATGATATAATTTGAAGACTCATCAAATTGACCTGGATTACCACCCCAAATTGTCATGTGTTTCCAATGCCAGTAGAATGTTGTCCAACCGATAGTGTTTAACATCCAGAACATTGCTAAATAGAATGCATCCCAAGCTGAAATATCACATGTACCACCACGACCAGGGCCATCACAAGGGAAACTATAACCAAAATCTTTTTTATCTGGCATTAATTTTGAACCCCGAGCATCTAAAGCACCTTTTACTAAGATCAATGTCGTAACATGTAAACCTAAAGCAATTGCGTGATGCACTAAGAAATCACCAGGACCAATTTTTAAGAATAAATCATTTTTACCACTATTAATGGCATCTAACCAACCAGGTAGCCATAATTGATTACTTGCTACTGTAGCTGGACTACTAGTAGATGATAATAAAACATCTAGTTGATAAACTACTTTACCTGATGCTGCTTGAATAAATTCAGCAAATAATGGTTCAAATAAGATTTGCTTTTCAGGTTGACCAAAAGCTACTACAGTATCATTATGGATATATAAACCTAAAGTATGGAATCCTAAGAATAAAGATGCCCAACTTAAGTGAGAAATAATAGCTTCTTTATGTTCTAGCATACGTGCTAAAACATTTCCTTTATTTAATTCGGGATCGTAATCACGAACAAAGAAAATCGCACCATGAGCAAAAGCACCAACCATTAAGAACCCAGCAATATACTCATGATGTGTGAATAAAGCTGCTTCAGTGGTAAAGTCTTTTGATAAGAACGCATATGGATTTAAAGCATACATATGTTGTGCTGTTAATGATGTAGCCACACCTAAACATGCTAATGCTAAACCTAATTGCATGTGTAAAGAATTTGTGATAGTTTCAAATAAACCAACATGACCTCGACCTAATTCGCCTCCTGGGGGACGATGTGCGTCTAAGATTTCTTTCATGTTGTGTCCGATACCGAAATTCGTACGGTACATGTGACCAGCAACAATAAATACAACAGCAATTGCTAATTGATGGTGTGCAATATCACTTAACCATAAAGCTTGTGATTGTGGATGGAATCCACCTAAGAATGTTAAAATTGCAGTACCCGCACCTTCACTTGTTCCATAAATATGATCTACAGAATCCGGGTTTTCTGCATAAGCCGTCCAATTACCTGTGTAGAATGGAGTTAAACCTGCTGGATGTGGTGGAGTTGTTAAAAAATTATCCCAACCAACATGAACACCACGTGATGCTGGTAATGCGACATGCACAAGGTGACCTGTCCAAGCTAGTGAACTAACACCCATTAAACCAGATAAATGGTGATTTAAACGTGATTCATTATTTTTAAACCATGATAAACTTGGTCTGAATTTTGGTTGTAAATGTAACCAACCCGCAAATAATAACGCAGATGATAATAATAATAATCCAATAGAACCTTGATATAATTCTTGGTTCGTTCTAAATCCAATTGTATACCACCATTGGTAGATACCTGAATATGAAATATTTACTGGATATGTATTACCTTTACTAAATGCTTTTAATGCAGATTCACCAAAATGAGGATCCCATATTGAATGTGCAATTGGTTTTGTTTTTAATGGGTTTGTAACCCATTTTTCAAAATTTCCTTGCCACGCAACATGGAATAAATTACCAGCAGTCCATAAGAAAATTACAGCTAAATGACCGAAGTGTGACGCAAAAATCTTTTGATATAAATTTTCTTCCGTCATCCCATCATGTGCTTCTAAATCATGGACAGTCGCAATACCGTACCAAATACGTCGTGTTGCAGGATCTTGTGCAAGGGCTTGGCTAAACTTTGGAAATTTAGTTGCCATAATTATTCGATGCCTTTTCATATAAATATTGATTAAAAATAATTTACAAATAGTCTCTTTGACTCGTATTTTTAAACGTTTTTAGTTTTTTTTATGATTATAAAAAGAGAATTTTAACTGATTGAAATAGCACGAGCTAAGAAGAATGACCAAGTTGTACCAATACCACCTAATAAATAATGTGCTAAACCAACAGCTCGACCTTGTGTAATACTTAAAGCACGAGGTTGAATCGCCGGTGCAAAGTTTAATTTATTATGGGCCCAAACAATTGATTCAATTAATTCTTGCCAGTAACCACGACCACTAAATAAGAACATTAAACTAAATGCCCAAATAAAGTGAGCACCTAAGAAAATTAAACCATAAGCAGAAGATGCTGAACCGTATGATTGAATAACTTGTGAGGCTTGCGACCATAAGAAATCACGTAGCCATCCATTAATCGTTATTGAGCTTTGTGCAAAATTACCACCGGTAATATGAGAAATACTACCATCAGGTGTAACTGTACCCCAAACATCTGATTGCATTTTCCAACTAAAGTGGAAAATTACTACTGAAATTGAATTATACATCCAGAATAATCCTAAGAATACATGATCCCAACTTGAACTTTGACAAGTACCACCACGACCAGGACCATCACAAGGGAAGCGGAAACCTAATGTTGCTTTATCTGGAATTAATTTTGAACTACGTGCATATAACACACCTTTTAATAAAATTAAAACAGTTACATGAATTGTGAAAGCATGGATATGGTGAACCATAAAATCTGCAGTTCCCAGTTTAATTGGCATCATAGCAATCTTACCACCAACTTCAACAACTTCTCCACCAAAAGCATAACTTGTTGTTGCCAAAGCATTTGGTGCTGTTGTACCCGGTGCTAATAAATGGATATTTTGAACCCATTGTGCAAAAATTGGTTGCAATTGAATAGCCTTATCTGAGAACATATCTTGTGGACGACCTAATGCACGCATAGTATCGTTGTGAACATAGAATCCAAAAGCATGTGTACCTAAGAAAATACAAACCCAATTTAAATGTGAGATAATAGAATCACGGTGTCGTAATACTCTGTCTAATAAGTTATTATAATTATTTGCAGGTGTATAATCACGAACCATAAATATTGCTCCATGCGCTGCACCACCAACAACACAGAAACCACCAATCCACATATGATGTGTAAATAATGATAATTGGGTAGCGTAGTCAGTTGCAATATATGGATATGGTGGCATTGCATACATATGATGTGCTACAATAATACTTAATGAGCCCATCATTGCTAAATTAATCGCTAATTGTGCATGCCATGAAGTTGTTAAGATTTCATATAAACCTTTGTGTCCTTCACCCGTAAATGGACCTTTGTGTGCTTCTAAAATCTCTTTCATGCTATGACCAATACCAAAATTAGTACGATACATATGTCCAGCAATGATAAATAATACAGCTAATGCTAAATGATGGTGTGCAATATCACTTAACCATAAACCACCTGTAATTGGGTTTAAACCACCTTTGAATGTTAAGAAGTCAGAATATTCACCCCAGTTACCACCAAAGAATGGTGCTAAACCTTTACCAAAACTTGGATACAATTGACTCATTAATTCACGGTTTATTAAAAACTCGTGTGGTAATGGAATTTCTTGTGGTGCAACACCTGCATCCAATAATTTATTAATTGGTAGTGCAATATGAATTTGGTGACCTGACCATGATAAACAACCTAAACCTAATAAACCGGCTAAGTGATGGTTCATCATTGATTCAGCGTTTTGGAACCATTCTAGTTTTGGTGCTGCTTTATGATAATGGAACCAACCAGCAAATAACATAATTGCTGACATTGCTAATCCACCAATAGCGATCCAATATAATTCTACTTCACTCGTAATACCTTCCGCTCGCCACATTTGGAACCAACCAGATGTAGTTTGAACACCTTGGAAATTTCCACCAAGATCACCGTTTAAAATTTCTTGACCAACAATTGGCCAAACAACTTGTGAACTTTGTTTTATATTAATTGGGTCTGTTAACCAAGCAGAATAGTTTGAAAAGTAAGCACCATGGAAATGCATACCACTAATCCATAAGAAGATTACAGCTAGTTGACCAAAATGGGCACTAAAAACTTTACGTGATACTTCTTCTAATGAACTTGTTTGACTGTCAAAATCGTGAGCATCTGCGTGTAGACTCCAAATCCAAGTTGTTGTCTTTGGACCTTTTGCTAAAGTCCTTGAAAAATGACCGGGTTGTGCCCATTTTTCAAAGCTTGTCTCCACAGCGTTCTTTTCAACAAAAACTTGCACGTTTTTAGTGCGGTTATCAGTTGAGCTTATTGCCATTAACTTTTCTCCTTGTTGGGAGATGAAAATTTAAGAAACTCTCATAAAAAATAATATTTTTTAAAATTCGTTATTTAAAAATGAGTTTTCAGTATAATATTATACGTTAAAAAGTTTATAAATAGAAAAAATTTAAACGTTAAAATTATTGCAAGAAAAAATGATTCTATTGCTTATAAATTGAATAAAAAAATTATATGCAATTTATTTAACTGATCAAAGAATATCATCAAATCAAGAAGTAGTAAAATTGGTCAAGGAATTGCGTGGAGAAAGTTTTGGTCCTGTAGTAATTGCGGTATTTCTAAGATTGATAATTTTGATATTCTCAATGGGAGAAGGTTTTATATCGAATAATCGGAATCCAGGTTGGGGATTAGATAGACCAAATCGATTTCAACCGCCAACGGCTGAAAACAGATCTCTTCCATATTATGATTTATTCTTACCAAGAAGAAAGTGTTATGCGAATCGTTCAGGGGGGTTCAAATGACGCTCATTATTGTAAAAAACAATATAAAATGAAGTTTTTTGCTCCTTAAATTTTTAATTAGCCGTAGAATTTGGTATAGTAAAATATCAGTCTTTTAAGAAAAAAGACTAATATTTTACCTGTGTAAATTGTTTTTTTTATCAAAAATACTCTAGTATTAGGAGTTTTTATTAATCTAAAAGTAATTTTTTACACTTTAAACTAGAAATTAAGTTCTGCGGCTTGTACTTTTTCAAATTGTTTTTTCTTTAAAATTAAGAAAACTTGTGTTAATAATACACAGAAACAGAATGCTAAAAATCCAATAATCCGTAATGGTTTTTGTAAAACAAGTTCGCTATCTTCTTGTCCAAATCCACCAGCATTTGGATCAATATTTAATCCTTGTTCTGCTTTTACAACATCACCAACTTTTACTGTTAAATTTAAGCCTGCAGGTACAGCTTGTGCTGTTTTTGTTCCATTTGCATTAACGATGACAATACTTGAGTCACCTTTTTCTGCAACATTAATTTCAGTAATTTGTCCTGCTTGGTTAGCACCAAAAACATTCACGTTACTTTTTTCACCTGTTGGGTAAACTTGACCACGTCCACGATTACCACCCGCATAAATTGGATATGTTAAATATTTAACATTTGAATCTTTTTCTGGATCAGGCGAAATAACAGGGAAAGTTAATTCTTGATGTGTTTTACCTGCAATAGGTCCCACTACTAAAATATTATCTAATTCAGTGCTGTATGGAGAATAGAATACACCTTTATTTTTTGCTTTAATTTCCGCTGAAATTTGGTTTTTTGGTGCTAGTTTAAATCCTTTTGGTAATATTAAAATACCACCAACATTTAGATCAGCTTTTTTACCATTTGCTCCAATTTGCTGTCTACTAGTATCATAAGGTACTTTTACTGTTACTTCAAATACTGAGTTAGGAAGAACAGCTTGTGGAGCTTCAATTTCAATCGCTTTTTGATTCAAATGACAATTTGCACATGCTAATTTACCATTTGCAGCACGAGGATTTGAATAATTTTGTTGAGCAAATACTGGATAAGCATTAGAATTTTGAATGCCAAATCCAAAGAATAGTCCAACAATAGCTAAATTGAGTAAAAGACTTTTAATAAACTTGTTAGTTCTCATGGAGTAAATACTTTTTAAAGGATGGATACTTTAGTATATAAATTAATTTTTTATTAAAAACAAGATACCTAACCCAGTAAAATATAGCAACAGTATGGCTATTGATAATAATAATTGTGTTAATGGATCGGTAGAAGGGGTTAAGATTGCCCCAAGAATTGTTGAAATTAAAATTATATATCGCCATGCTCCTAACATTTGAGTAGGTGATACTATATTTAATAAACCAACTAAAATTTGAATGATCGGAATTTGAAAAGCTAGTCCCGTACTATAGAAAAGAACCAATATAAATTCAAAATATTGATCAAATGACCAAAACGGTTCTATTACTTCTTCACTATAATTTAAGAAAAAGTTCAGAGCTGCTGGAATTAATGTATAGTAAGAAAATGTAATACCTAAGCCAAACAGCAGCAAAGAGCTTATTAATAATGGTAAAATAATTTTTGTTTCTTTTTTTGTTAATCCAGGTAATAAAAATAAAGTTATTTGACTGATCGCAAATGGACTCGTAAATAATAACCCTGTATAAAATGAAATTTTTACAGTTGAAATAAAATATTCGCCAGGTGAAATCTGAAAAAATTTTACATTATTTATTGGATATTCTAAAATTTTAACTATTGTTTTAACCTCTAAGAATGAGATTGTTGTTAACAATAAAATTGTTACAAATAAGAATAAAACTCTTTGTCTTAATTCTTCAACATGTTCTGGAAAAGGAAGTTCTAGTATGACACTTGTATTTTTTTTGAAACGAAAATTAGAATTTGTTACCATATTACAATGTAATCTAATTATACTTCTAATTTTATCAAAGAAAATATAAATAATTTAAATTAATTTGTTAAGTT